>CAKOBI010000101.1:0-24701 GCA_932526625.1 Rhingia campestris
AAATGAAATTTGGTTAAAAACGTGTATTAGGCGTTACTCTTTAAAATGGTATACAAAAAATTTCTATAAATTTTGAAAATAACAAAAAAAATCGTAAAAATGTGACAAAATTGGTACTAAAATAAAATTTTTTTTCAACACTTTTTCCATAGAAATTCTGAATTTTTTTTTTTTCAAATCCTTATAATTCGTAAACCGCTTAATAGATTAGAATGAAATTTGGCACATTGATAGATTGGAAACCGTTCTTTAAAATGACATGGTACATTTGTCAGCGGGGGGTGGTGTAAGGGGTTTTAACTCAATTCTTCATTCGGAACCTAATAACGTAAAAAGTACTATCACGAATTAAATGAAATTTGGTTAAAACGTGTATTAGGCGTTACTCTTTAAAATGGTATACAAAAAATTTCTATAAATTTTGAAAATAACAAAAAAAATCGTAAAAATGTGACAAAATTGGTACTAAAATAAAATTTTTTTTCAACACTTTTTCCATAGAAATTCTGAAATTTTTTTTTTTTCAAATCCTTATAATTCGTAAACCGCTTAATAGATTAGAATGAAATTTGGCACATTGATAGATTGGAAACCGTTCTTTAAAATGACATGGTACATTTGTCAGCGGGGGGTGGTGTAAGGGGTTTTAACTCAATTCTTCATTCGGAACCTAATAACGTAAAAAGTACTATCACGAATTAAATGAAATTTGGTTAAAACGTGTATTAGGCGTTACTCTTTAAAATGGTATACAAAAAATTTCTATAAATTTTGAAAATAACAAAAAAAATCGTAAAAATGTGACAAAATTGGTACTAAAATAAAATTTTTTTTCAACACTTTTTCCATAGAAATTCTGAAATTTTTTTTTTTCAAATCCTTATAATTCGTAAACCGCTTAATAGATTAGAATGAAATTTGGCACATTGATAGATTGGAAACCGTTCTTTAAAATGACATGGTACATTTGTCAGCGGGGGGTGGTGTAAGGGGTTTTAACTCAATTCTTCATTCGGAACCTAATAACGTAAAAAGTACTATCACGAATTAAATGAAATTTGGTTAAAACGTGTATTAGGCGTTACTCTTTAAAATGGTATACAAAAAATTTCTATAAATTTTGAAAATAACAAAAAAAATCGTAAAAATGTGACAAAATTGGTACTAAAATAAAATTTTTTTTCAACACTTTTTCCATAGAAATTCTGAATTTTTTTTTTTTTCAAATCCTTATAATTCGTAAACCGCTTAATAGATTAGAATGAAATTTGGCACATTGATAGATTGGAAACCGTTCTTTAAAATGACATGGTACATTTGTCAGCGGGGGGTGGTGTAAGGGGTTTTAACTCAATTCTTCATTCGGAACCTAATAACGTAAAAAGTACTATCACGAATTAAATGAAATTTGGTTAAAACGTATATTAGGCGTTACTCTTTAAAATGGTATACAAAAAATTTCTATAAATTTTGAAAATAACAAAAAAAATCGTAAAAATGTGACAAAATTGGTACTAAAATAAAATTTTTTTTCAACACTTTTTCCATAGAAATTCTGAAATTTTTTTTTTTTCAAATCCTTATAATTCGTAAACCGCTTAATAGATTAGAATGAAATTTGGCACATTGATAGATTGGAAACCGTTCTTTAAAATAACATGGTACATTTGTCAGCGGGGGGTGGTGTAAGGGGTTTTAACTCAATTCTTCATTCGGAACCTAATAACGTAAAAAGTACTATCACGAATTAAATGAAATTTGGTTAAAACGTGTATTAGGCGTTACTCTTTAAAATGGTTTACAAAAAATTTCTATAAATTTTGAAAATAACAAAAAAAATCGTAAAAATGTGACAAAATTGGTACTAAAATAAAATTTTTTTTCAACACTTTTTCCATAGAAATTCTGAAATTTTTTTTTTTTCAAATCCTTATAATTCGTAAACCGCTTAATAGATTAGAATGAAATTTGGCACATTGATAGATTGGAAACCGTTCTTTAAAATGACATGGTACATTTGTCAGCGGGGGGTGGTGTAAGGGGTTTTAACTCAATTCTTCATTCGGAACCTAATAACGTAAAAAGTACTATCACGAATTAAATGAAATTTGGTTAAAACGTGTATTAGGCGTTACTCTTTAAAATGGTATACAAAAAATTTCTATAAATTTTGAAAATAACAAAAAAAATCGTAAAAATGTGACAAAATTGGTACTAAAATAAAAATTTTTTTCAACACTTTTTCCATAGAAATTCTGAATTTTTTTTTTTCAAATCCTTATAATTCGTAAAAGCCTTAATAGATTAGAATGAAATTTGGCACATTGATAGATTGGAAACCGTTCTTTAAAATGACATGGTACATTTGTCAGCGGGGGGTGGTGTAAGGGGTTTTAACTCAATTCTTCATTCGGAACCTAATAACGTAAAAAGTACTATCACGAATTAAATGAAATTTGGTTAAAACGTGTATTAGGCGTTACTCTTTAAAATGGTATACAAAAAATTTCTATAAATTTTGAAAATAACAAAAAAAATCGTAAAAATGTGACAAAATTGGTACTAAAATAAAATTTTTTTTCAACACTTTTTCCATAGAAATTCTGAAATTTTTTTTTTTTCAAATCCTTATAATTCGTAAACCGCTTAATAGATTAGAATGAAATTTGGCACATTGATAGATTGGAAACCGTTCTTTAAAATAACATGGTACATTTGTCAGCGGGGGGTGGTGTAAGGGGTTTTAACTCAATTCTTCATTCGGAACCTAATAACGTAAAAAGTACTATCACGAATTAAATGAAATTTGGTTAAAACGTGTATTAGGCGTTACTCTTTAAAATGGTATACAAAAAATTTCTATAAATTTTGAAAATAACAAAAAAAATCGTAAAAATGTGACAAAATTGGTACTAAAATAAAATTTTTTTTCAACACTTTTTCCATAGAAATTCTGAAATTTTTTTTTTTTCAAATCCTTATAATTCGTAAACCGCTTAATAGATTAGAATGAAATTTGGCACATTGATAGATTGGAAACCGTTCTTTAAAATGACATGGTACATTTGTCAGCGGGGGGTGGTGTAAGGGGTTTTAACTCAATTCTTCATTCGGAACCTAATAACGTAAAAAGTACTATCACGAATTAAATGAAATTTGGTTAAAACGTGTATTAGGCGTTACTCTTTAAAATGGTATACAAAAAATTTCTATAAATTTTGAAAATAACAAAAAAATCGTAAAAATGTGACAAAATTGGTACTAAAATAAAAATTTTTTTCAACACTTTTTCCATAGAAATTCTGAATTTTTTTTTTCAAATCCTAATAATTCGTAAACCGCTTAATAGATTAGAATGAAATTTGGCACATTGATAGATTGGAAACCGTTCTTTAAAATGACATGGTACATTTGTCAGCGGGGGGTGGTGTAAGGGGTTTTAACTCAATTCTTCATTCGGAACCTAATAACGTAAAAAGTACTATCACGAATTAAATGAAATTTGGTTAAAACGTGTATTAGGCGTTACTCTTTAAAATGGTATACAAAAAATTTCTATAAATTTTGAAAATAACAAAAAAAATCGTAAAATGTGACAAAATTGGTACTAAAATAAAAATTTTTTTCAACACTTTTTCCATAGAAATTCTGAAATTTTTTTTTTTCAAATCCTTATAATTCGTAAACCGCTTAATAGATTAGAATGAAATTTGGCACATTGATAGATTGGAAACCGTTCTTTAAAATGACATGGTACATTTGTCAGCGGGGGGTGGTGTAAGGGGTTTTAACTCAATTCTTCATTCGG
The DNA here is from genome assembly GCA_932526625.1 of Rhingia campestris. Classification (NCBI taxonomy): domain Eukaryota; kingdom Metazoa; phylum Arthropoda; class Insecta; order Diptera; family Syrphidae; genus Rhingia; species Rhingia campestris. The sequence goes on from CAKOBI010000101.1 coordinate 3,809, forward strand.
AACCTAATAACGTAAAAAGTACTATCACGAATTAAATGAAATTTGGTTAAAACGTGTATTAGGCGTTACTCTTTAAAATGGTATACAAAAAATTTCTATAAATTTTGAAAATAACAAAAAAAATCGTAAAAATGTGACAAAATTGGTACTAAAATAAAATTTTTTTTCAACACTTTTTCCATAGAAATTCTGAAATTTTTTTTTTTTCAAATCCTTATAATTCGTAAACCGCTTAATAGATTAGAATGAAATTTGGCACATTGATAGATTGGAAACCGTTCTTTAAAATGACATGGTACATTTGTCAGCGGGGGGTGGTGTAAGGGGTTTTAACTCAATTCTTCATTCGGAACCTAATAACGTAAAAAGTACTATCACGAATTAAATGAAATTTGGTTAAAACGTGTATTAGGCGTTACTCTTTAAAATGGTATACAAAAAATTTCTATAAATTTTGAAAATAACAAAAAAAATCGTAAAAAAGTGACAAAATTGGTACTAAAATAAAATATTTTTTCAACACTTTTTCCATAGAAATTCTGAAATTTTTTTTTTCAAATCCTTATAATTCGTAAACCGCTTAATAGATTAGAATGAAATTTGGCACATTGATAGATTGGAAACCGTTCTTTAAAATGACATGGTACATTTGTCAGCGGGGGGTGGTGTAAGGGGTTTTAACTCAATTCTTCATTCGGAACCTAATAACGTAAAAAGTACTATCACGAATTAAATGAAATTTGGTTAAAACGTGTATTAGGCGTTACTCTTTAAAATGGTATACAAAAAATTTGTATAAATTTTGAAAATAACAAAAAAAATCGTAAAAATGTGACAAAATTGGTACTAAAATAAAATTTTTTTTCAACACTTTTTCCATAGAAATTCTGAAATTTTTTTTTCAAATCCTTATAATTCGTAAACCGCTTAATAGATTAGAATGAAATTTGGCACATTGATAGATTGGAAACCGTTCTTTAAAATGACATGGTACATTTGTCAGCGGGGGGTGGTGTAAGGGGTTTTAACTCAATTCTTCATTCGGAACCTAATAACGTAAAAAGTACTATCACGAATTAAATGAAATTTGGTTAAAACGTGTATTAGGCGTTACTCTTTAAAATGGTATACAAAAAATTTCTATAAATTTTGAAAATAACAAAAAAAATCGTAAAAATGTGACAAAATTGGTACTAAAATAAAATTTTTTTTCAACACTTTTTCCATAGAAATTCTGAAATTTTTTTTTTTTCAAATCCTTATAATTCGTAAACCGCTTAATAGATTAGAATGAAATTTGGCACATTGATAGATTGGAAACCGTTCTTTAAAATGACATGGTACATTTGTCAGCGGGGGGTGGTGTAAGGGGTTTTAACTCAATTCTTCATTCGGAACCTAATAACGTAAAAAGTACTATCACGAATTAAATGAAATTTGGTTAAAACGTGTATTAGGCGTTACTCTTTAAAATGGTATACAAAAAATTTCTATAAATTTTGAAAATAACAAAAAAAATCGTAAAAATGTGACAAAATTGGTACTAAAATAAAATTTTTTTTCAACACTTTTTCCATAGAAATTCTGAAATTTTTTTTTTCAAATCCTTATAATTCGTAAACCGCTTAATAGATTAGAATGAAATTTGGCACATTGATAGATTGGAAACCGTTCTTTAAAATGACATGGTACATTTGTCAGCGGGGGGTGGTGTAAGGGGTTTTAACTCAATTCTTCATTCGGAACCTAATAACGTAAAAAGTACTATCACGAATTAAATGAAATTTGGTTAAAACGTGTATTAGGCGTTACTCTTTAAAATGGTATACAAAAAATTTCTATAAATTTTGAAAATAACAAAAAAAATCGTAAAAATGTGACAAAATTGGTACTAAAATAAAATTTTTTTTCAACACTTTTTCCATAGAAATTCTGAAATTTTTTTTTCAAATCCTTATAATTCGTAAACCGCTTAATAGATTAGAATGAAATTTGGCACATTGATAGATTGGAAACCGTTCTTTAAAATGACATGGTACATTTGTCAGCGGGGGGTGGTGTAAGGGGTTTTAACTCAATTCTTCATTCGGAACCTAATAACGTAAAAAGTACTATCACGAATTAAATGAAATTTGGTTAAAACGTGTATTAGGCGTTACTCTTTAAAATGGTATACAAAAAATTTCTATAAATTTTGAAAATAACAAAAAAAATCGTAAAAATGTGACAAAATTGGTACTAAAATAAAATTTTTTTCAACACTTTTTCCATAGAAATTCTGAAATATTTTTTTTTCAAATCCTTATAATTCGTAAACCGCTTAATAGATTAGAATGAAATTTGGCACATTGATAGATTGGAAACCGTTCTTTAAAATGACATGGTACATTTGTCAGCGGGGGGTGGTGTAAGGGGTTTTAACTCAATTCTTCATTCGGAACCTAATAACGTAAAAAGTACTATCACGAATTAAATGAAATTTGGTTAAAACGTGTATTAGGCGTTACTCTTTAAAATGGTATACAAAAAATTTCTATAAATTTTGAAAATAACAAAAAAAATCGTAAAAATGTGACAAAATTGGTACTAAAATAAAATTTTTTTTCAACACTTTTTCCATAGAAATTCTGAAATTTTTTTTTTTTCAAATCCTTATAATTCGTAAACCGCTTAATAGATTAGAATGAAATTTGGCACATTGATAGATTGGAAACCGTTCTTTAAAATGACATGGTATATTTGTCAGCGGGGGGTGGTGTAAGGGGTTTTAACTCAATTCTTCATTCGGAACCTAATAACGTAAAAAGTACTATCACGAATTAAATGAAATTTGGTTAAAACGTGTATTAGGCGTTACTCTTTAAAATGGTATACAAAAAATTTCTATAAATTTTGAAAATAACAAAAAAAATCGTAAAAATGTGACAAAATTGGTACTAAAATAAAATTTTTTTTCAACACTTTTTCCATAGAAATTCTGAAATTTTTTTTTTTCAAATCCTTATAATTCGTAAGCCGCTTAATAGATTAGAATGAAATTTGGCACATTGATAGATTGGAAACCGTTCTTTAAAATGACATGGTACATTTGTCAGCGGGGGGTGGTGTAAGGGGTTTTAACTCAATTCTTCATTCGGAACCTAATAACGTAAAAAGTACTATCACGAATTAAATGAAATTTGGTTAAAACGTGTATTAGGCGTTACTCTTTAAAATGGTATACAAACAATTTCTATAAATTTTGAAAATAACAAAAAAAATCGTAAAAATGTGACAAAATTGGTACTAAAATAAAATTTTTTTTCAACACTTTTTCCATAGAAATTCATTTTTTTTTTCAAATCCTTATAATTCGTAAGCCGCTTAATAGATTAGAATGAAATTTGGCACATTGATAGATTGGAAACCGTTCTTTAAAATGACATGGTACATTTGTCAGCGGGGGGTGGTGTAAGGGGTTTTAACTCAATTCTTCATTCGGAACCTAATAACGTAAAAAGTACTATCACGAATTAAATGAAATTTGGTTAAAACGTGTATTAGGCGTTACTCTTTAAAATGGTATACAAAAAATTTCTATAAATTTTGAAAATAACAAAAAAAATCGTAAAAATGTGACAAAATTGGTACTAAAATAAATTTTTTTTTCAACACTTTTTCCATAGAAATTCTGATTTTTTTTTTTTTCAAATCCTTATAATTCGTAAACCGCTTAATAGATTAGAATGAAATTTGGCACATTGATAGATTGGAAACCGTTCTTTAAAATGACATGGTACATTTGTCAGCGGGGGGTGGTGTAAGGGGTTTTAACTCAATTCTTCATTCGGAACCTAATAACGTAAAAAGTACTATCACGAATTAAATGAAATTTGGTTAAAACGTGTATTAGGCGTTACTCTTTAAAATGGTATACAAAAAATTTCTATAAATTTTGAAAATAACAAAAAAAATCGTAAAAATGTGACAAAATTGGTACTAAAATAAAATTTTTTTCAACACTTTTTCCATAGAAATTCTGAAATTTTTTTTTGTTTCAAATCCTTATAATTCGTAAACCGCTTAATAGATTAGAATGAAATTTGGCACATTGATAGATTGGAAACCGTTCTTTAAAATGACATGGTACATTTGTCAGCGGGGGGTGGTGTAAGGGGTTTTAACTCAATTCTTCATTCGGAACCTAATAACGTAAAAAGTACTATCACGAATTAAATGAAATTTGGTTAAAACGTGTATTAGGCGTTACTCTTTAAAATGGTATACAAAAAATTTCTATAAATTTTGAAAATAACAAAAAAAATCGTAAAAATGTGACAAAATTGGTACTAAAATAAAATTTTTTTTCAACACTTTTTCCATAGAAATTCTGAAATTTTTTTTTTTTTCAAATCCTTATAATTCGTAAACCGCTTAATAGATTAGAATGAAATTTGGCACATTGATAGATTGGAAACCGTTCTTTAAAATGACATGGTACATTTGTCAGCGGGGGGTGGTGTAAGGGGTTTTAACTCAATTCTTCATTCGGAACCTAATAACGTAAAAAGTACTATCACGAATTAAATGAAATTTGGTTAAAACGTGTATTAGGCGTTACTCTTTAAAATGGTATACAAAAAATTTCTATAAATTTTGAAAATAACAAAAAAAATCGTAAAAATGTGACAAAATTGGTACTAAAATAAAATTTTTTTTCAACACTTTTTCCATAGAAATTCTGAATTTTTTTTTTCAAATCCTTATAATTCGTAAACCGCTTAATAGATTAGAATGAAATTTGGCACATTGATAGATTGGAAACCGTTCTTTAAAATGACATGGTACATTTGTCAGCGGGGGGTGGTGTAAGGGGTTTTAACTCAATTCTTCATTCGGAACCTAATAACGTAAAAAGTACTATCACGAATTAAATGAAATTTGGTTAAAACGTGTATTAGGCGTTACTCTTTAAAATGGTATACAAAAAATTTCTATAAATTTTGAAAATAACAAAAAAAATCGTAAAAATGTGACAAAATTGGTACTAAAATAAAATTTTTTTTCAACACTTTTTCCATAGAAATTCTGAAATTTTTTTTTCAAATCCTTATAATTCGTAAACCGCTTAATAGATTAGAATGAAATTTGGCACATTGATAGATTGGAAACCGTTCTTTAAAATGACATGGTACATTTGTCAGCGGGGGGTGGTGTAAGGGGTTTTAACTCAATTCTTCATTCGGAACCTAATAACGTAAAAAGTACTATCACGAATTAAATGAAATTTGGTTAAAACGTGTATTAGGCGTTACTCTTTAAAATGGTATACAAAAAATTTCTATAAATTTTGAAAATAACAAAAAAAATCGTAAAAATGTGACAAAATTGGTACTAAAATAAAATTTTTTTTCAACACTTTTTCCATAGAAATTCTGAAATTTTTTTTTTCAAATCCTTATAATTCGTAAACCGCTTAATAGATTAGAATGAAATTTGGCACATTGATAGATTGGAAACCGTTCTTTAAAATGACATGGTACATTTGTCAGCGGGGGGTGGTGTAAGGGGTTTTAACTCAATTCTTCATTCGGAACCTAATAACGTAAAAAGTACTATCACGAATTAAATGAAATTTGGTTAAAACGTGTATTAGGCGTTACTCTTTAAAATGGTATACAAAAAATTTCTATAAATTTTGAAAATAACAAAAAAAATCGTAAAAATGTGACAAAATTGGTACTAAAATAAAATTTTTTTTCAACACTTTTTCCATAGAAATTCTGAAATTTTTTTTTTTTCAAATCCTTATAATTCGTAAACCGCTTAATAGATTAGAATGAAATTTGGCACATTGATAGATTGGAAACCGTTCTTTAAAATGACATGGTACATTTGTCAGCGGGGGTGGTGTAAGGGGTTTTAACTCAATTCTTCATTCGGAACCTAATAACGTAAAAAGTACTATCACGAATTAAATGAAATTTGGTTAAAACGTGTATTAGGCGTTACTCTTTAAAATGGTATACAAAAAATTTCTATAAATTTTGAAAATAACAAAAAAAATCGTAAAAATGTGACAAAATTGGTACTAAAATAAAATTTTTTTTCAACACTTTTTCCATAGAAATTCTGAAATTTTTTTTTTTTTCAAATCCTTATTATTCGTAAACCGCTTAATAGATTAGAATGAAATTTGGCACATTGATAGATTGGAAACCGTTCTTTAAAATGACATGGTACATTTGTCAGCGGGGGGTGGTGTAAGGGGTTTTAACTCAATTCTTCATTCGGAACCTAATAACGTAAAAAGTACTATCACGAATTAAATGAAATTTGGTTAAAACGTGTATTAGGCGTTACTCTTTAAAATGGTATACAAAAAATTTCTATAAATTTTGAAAATAACAAAAAAATCGTAAAAATGTGACAAAATTGGTACTAAAATAAAATTTTTTTTCGATACTTTTTCCATAGAAATTCTGAAATTTTTTTTTTCAAATCCTTATAATTCGTAAACCGCTTAATAGATTAGAATGAAATTTGGCACATTGATAGATTGGAAACCGTTCTTTAAAATGACATGGTACATTTGTCAGCGGGGGGTGGTGTAAGGGGTTTTAACTCAATTCTTCATTCGGAACCTAATAACGTAAAAAGTACTATCACGAATTAAATGAAATTTGGTTAAAACGTGTATTAGGCGTTACTCTTTAAAATGGTATACAAAAAATTTCTATAAATTTTGAAAATAAAAAAAAAAATCGTAAAAATGTGACAAAATTGGTACTAAAATAAATTTTTTTTTCAACACTTTTTCCATAGAAATTCTGAAATTTTTTTTTTTTCAAATCCTTATAATTCGTAAACCGCTTAATAGATTAGAATGAAATTTGGCACATTGATAGATTGGAAACCGTTCTTTAAAATGACATGGTACATTTGTCAGCGGGGGGTGGTGTAAGGGGTTTTAACTCAATTCTTCATTCGGAACCTAATAACGTAAAAAGTACTATCACGAATTAAATGAAATTTGGTTAAAACGTGTATTAGGCGTTACTCTTTAAAATGGTATACAAAAAATTTCTATAAATTTTGAAAATAACAAAAAAAATCGTAAAAATGTGACAAAATTGGTACTAAAATAAAATTTTTTTTCAACACTTTTTCCATAGAAATTCTGAAATTTTTTTTTTTTCAAATCCTTATAATTCGTAAACCGCTTAATAGATTAGAATGAAATTTGGCACATTGATAGATTGGAAACCGTTCTTTAAAATGACATGGTACATTTGTCAGCGGGGGGTGGTGTAAGGGGTTTTAACTCAATTCTTCATTCGGAACCTAATAACGTAAAAAGTACTATCACGAATTAAATGAAATTTGGTTAAAACGTGTATTAGGCGTTACTCTTTAAAATGGTATACAAAAAATTTCTATAAATTTTGAAAATAACAAAAAAAATCGTAAAAATGTGACAAAATTGGTACTAAAATAAAATTTTTTTTCAACACTTTTTCCATAGAAATTCTGAAATTTTTTTTTTTTCAAATCCTTATAATTCGTAAACCGCTTAATAGATTAGAATGAAATTTGGCACATTGATAGATTGGAAACCGTTCTTAAAAATGACATGGTACATTTGTCAGCGGGGGGTGGTGTAAGGGTTTTTAACTCAATTCTTCATTCGGAACCTAATAACGTAAAAAGTACTATCACGAATTAAATGAAATTTGGTTAAAACGTGTATTAGGCGTTACTCTTTAAAATGGTATACAAAAAATTTCTATAAATTTTGAAAATAACAAAAAAAATCGTAAAAATGTGACAAAATTGGTACTAAAATAAAATTTTTTTTCAACACTTTTTCCATAGAAATTCTGAAATTTTTTTTTTTTTCAAATCCTTATAATTCGTAAACCGCTTAATAGATTAGAATGAAATTTGGCACATTGATAGATTGGAAACCGTTCTTTAAAATGACATGGTACATTTGTCAGCGCGGGGTGGTGTAAGGGGTTTTAACTCAATTCTTCATTGGGAACATAATAACGTAAAAAGTACTATCACGAATTAAATGAAATTTGGTTAAAACGTGTATTAGGCGTTACTCTTTAAAATGGTATACAAAAAATTTCTATAAATTTTGAAAATAACAAAAAAAATCGTAAAAATGTGACAAAATTGGTACTAAAATAAAATTTTTTTTCAACACTTTTTCCATAGAAATTCTGAAATTTTTTTTTTTTCAAATCCTTATAATTCGTAAACCGCTTAATAGATTAGAATGAAATTTGGCACATTGATAGATTGGAAACCGTTCTTTAAAATGACATGGTACATTTGTCAGCGGGGGGGTGGTGTAAGGGGTTTTAACTCAATTCTTCATTCGGAACCTAATAACGTAAAAAGTACTATCACGAATTAAATGAAATTTGGTTAAAACGTGTATTAGGCGTTACTCTTTAAAATGGTATACAAAAAATTTCTATAAATTTTGAAAATAACAAAAAAAATCGTAAAAATGTGACAAAATTGGTACTAAAATAAAATTTTTTTTCAACACTTTTTCCATAGAAATTCTGAAATTTTTTTTTTTTTCAAATCCTTATAATTCGTAAACCGCTTAATAGATTAGAATGAAATTTGGCACATTGATAGATTGGAAACCGTTCTTTAAAATGACATGGTACATTTGTCAGCGGGGGGTGGTGTAAGGGGTTTTAACTCAATTCTTCATTCGGAACCTAATAACGTAAAAAGTACTATCACGAATTAAATGAAATTTGGTTAAAACGTGTATTAGGCGTTACTCTTTAAAATGGTATACAAAAAATTTCTATAAATTTTGAAAATAACAAAAAAAATCGTAAAAATGTGACAAAATTGGTACTAAAATAAAATTTTTTTTCAACACTTTTTCCATAGAAATTCTGAATTTTTTTTTTCAAATCCTTATAATTCGTAAACCGCTTAATAGATTAGAATGAAATTTGGCACATTGATAGATTGGAAACCGTTCTTTAAAATGACATGGTACATTTGTCAGCGGGGGGTGGTGTAAGGGGTTTTAACTCAATTCTTCATTCGGAACCTAATAACGTAAAAAGTACTATCACGAATTAAATGAAATTTGGTTAAAACGTGTATTAGGCGTTACTCTTTAAAATGGTATACAAAAAATTTCTATAAATTTTGAAAATAACAAAAAAAATCGTAAAAATGTGACAAAATTGGTACTAAAATAAAATTTTTTTTCAACACTTTTTCCATAGAAATTCTGAAATTTTTTTTTTTTCAAATCCTTATAATTCGTAAACCGCTTAATAGATTAGAATGAAATTTGGCACATTGATAGATTGGAAACCGTTTTTTAAAATGACATGGTACATTTGTCAGCGGGGGGTGGTGTAAGGGGTTTTAACTCAATTCTTCATTCGGAACCTAATAACGTAAAAAGTACTATCACGAATTAAATGAAATTTGGTTAAAACGTGTATTAGGCGTTACTCTTTAAAATGGTATACAAAAAATTTCTATAAATTTTGAAAATAACAAAAAAAATCGTAAAAATGTGACAAAATTGGTACTAAAATAAAATTTTTTTTCAACACTTTTTCCATAGAAATTCTGAAATTTTTTTTTTCAAATCCTTATAATTCGTAAACCGCTTAATAGATTAGAATGAAATTTGGCACATTGATAGATTGGAAACCGTTCTTTAAAATGACATGGTACATTTGTCAGCGGGGGGTGGTGTAAGGGGTTTTAACTCAATTCTTCATTCGGAACCTAATAACGTAAAAAGTACTATCACGAATTAAATGAAATTTGGTTAAAACGTGTATTAGGCGTTACTCTTTAAAATGGTATACAAAAAATTTCTATAAATTTTGAAAATAACAAAAAAAATCGTAAAAATGTGACAAAATTGGTACTAAAATAAAATTTTTTTTCAACACTTTTTCCATAGAAATTCTGAATTTTTTTTTTTCAAATCCTTATAATTCGTAAACCGCTTAATAGATTAGAATGAAATTTGGCACATTGATAGATTGGAAACCGTTCTTTAAAATGACATGGTACATTTGTCAGCGGGGGTGGTGTAAGGGGTTTTAACTCAATTCTTCATTCGGAACCTAATAACGTAAAAAGTACTATCACGAATTAAATGAAATTTGGTTAAAACGTGTATTAGGCGTTACTCTTTAAAATGGTATACAAAAAATTTCTATAAATTTTGAAAATAACAAAAAAAATCGTAAAAATGTGACAAAATTGGTACTAAAATAAAATTTTTTTTCAACACTTTTTCCATAGAAATTCTGAATTTTTTTTTTTTTCAAATCCTTATAATTCGTAAACCGCTTAATAGATTAGAATGAAATTTGGCACATTGATAGATTGGAAACCGTTCTTTAAAATGACATGGTACATTTGTCAGCGGGGGGTGGTGTAAGGGGTTTTAACTCAATTCTTCATTCGGAACCTAATAACGTAAAAAGTACTATCACGAATTAAATGAAATTTGGTTAAAACGTGTATTAGGCGTTACTCTTTAAAATGGTATACAAAAAATTTCTATAAATTTTGAAAATAACAAAAAAAATCGTAAAAATGTGACAAACTTGGTACTAAAATAAAATTTTTTTTCAACACTTTTTCCATAGAAATTCTGAAATTTTTTTTTTTTCAAATCCTTATAATTCGTAAACCGCTTAATAGATTAGAATGAAATTTGGCACATTGATAGATTGGAAACCGTTCTTTAAAATGACATGGTACATTTGTCAGCGGGGGGTGGTGTAAGGGGTTTTAACTCAATTCTTCATTCGGAACCTAATAACGTAAAAAGTACTATCACGAATTAAATGAAATTTGGTTAAAACGTGTATTAGGCGTTACTCTTTAAAATGGTATACAAAAAATTTCTATAAATTTTGAAAATAACAAAAAAAATCGTAAAAATGTGACAAAATTGGTACTAAAATAAAATTTTTTTTCAACACTTTTTCCATAGAAATTCTGAAATTTTTTTTTTTTCAAATCCTTATAATTCGTAAACCGCTTAATAGATTAGAATGAAATTTGGCACATTGATAGATTGGAAACCGTTCTTTAAAATGACATGGTACATTTGTCAGCGGGGGGTGGTGTAAGGGGTTTTAACTCAATTCTTCATTCGGAACCTAATAACGTAAAAAGTACTATCACGAATTAAATGAAATTTGGTTAAAACGTGTATTAGGCGTTACTCTTTAAAATGGTATACAAAAAATTTCTATAAATTTTGAAAATAACAAAAAAAATCGTAAAAATGTGACAAAATTGGTACTAAAATAAAATTTTTTTTCAACACTTTTTCCATAGAAATTCTGAAATTTTTTTTTTTTCAAATCCTTATAATTCGTAAACCGCTTAATAGATTAGAATGAAATTTGGCACATTGATAGATTGGAAACCGTTCTTTAAAATGACATGGTACATTTGTCAGCGGGGGGTGGTGTAAGGGGTTTTAACTCAATTCTTCATTCGGAACCTAATAACGTAAAAAGTACTATCACGAATTAAATGAAATTTGGTTAAAACGTGTATTAGGCGTTAACTTTTAAAATGGTATACAAAAAATTTCTATAAATTTTGAAAATAACAAAAAAAAATCGTAAAAATGTAACAAAATTGGTACTAAAATAAAATTTTTTTTCAACACTTTTTCCATAGAAATTCTGAAATTTTTTTTTTCAAATCCTTATAATTCGTAAACCGCTTAATAGATTAGAATGAAATTTGGCACATTGAAAGATTGGAAACCGTTCTTTAAAATGACATGGTACATTTGTCAGCGGGGGGTGGTGTAAGGGGTTTTAACTCAATTCTTCATTCGGAACCTAATAACGTAAAAAGTACTATCACGAATTAAATGAAATTTGGTTAAAACGTGTATAAGGCGTTACTCTTTAAAATGGTATACAAAAAATTTCTATAAATTTTGAAAATAACAAAAAAAATCGTAAAAATGTGACAAAATTGGTACTAAAATAAAATTTTTTTTCAACACTTTTTCCATAGAAATTCTGAAATTTTTTTTTTTTCAAATCCTTATAATTCGTAAACCGCTTAATAGATTAGAATGAAATTTGGCACATTGATAGATTGGAAACCGTTCTTTAAAATGACATGGTACATTTGTCAGCGGGGGGTGGTGTAAGGGGTTTTAACTCAATTCTTCATTCGGAACCTAATAACGTAAAAAGTACTATCACGAATTAAATGAAATTTGGTTAAAACGTGTATTAGGCGTTACTCTTTAAAATAATATACAAAAAATTTCTATAAATTTTGAAAATAACAAAAAAAATCGTAAAAATGTGACAAAATTGGTACTAAAATAAAATTTTTTTTCAACACTTTTTCCATAGAAATTCTGAAATTTTTTTTTTTTCAAATCCTTATAATTCGTAAACCGCTTAATAGATTAGAATGAAATTTGGCACATTGATAGATTGGAAACCGTTCTTTAAAATGACATGGTACATTTGTCAGCGGGGGGTGGTGTAAGGGGTTTTAACTCAATTCTTCATTCGGAACCTAATAACGTAAAAAGTACTATCACGAATTAAATGAAATTTGGTTTAAAACGTGTATTAGGCGTTACTCTTTAAAATGGTATACAAAAAATTTCTATAAATTTTGAAAATAACAAAAAAAATCGTAAAAATGTGACAAAATTGGTACTAAAATAAATTTTTTTTTCAACACTTTTTCCATAGAAATTCTGAAATTTTTTTTTTTTTCAAATCCTTATAATTCGTAAACCGCTTAATAGATTAGAATGAAATTTGGCACATTGATAGATTGGAAACCGTTCTTTAAAATGACATGGTACATTTGTCAGCGGGGGGTGGTGTAAGGGGTTTTAACTCAATTCTTCATTCGGAACCTAATAACGTAAAAAGTACTATCACGAATCAAATGAAATTTGGTTAAAACGTGTATTAGGCGTTACTCTTTAAAATGGTATACAAAAAAATTTCTATAAATTTTGAAAATAACAAAAAAAATCGTAAAAATGTGACAAAATTGGTACTAAAATAAAATTTTTTTTCAACACTTTTTCCATAGAAATTCTGAATTTTTTTTTTTTCAAATCCTTATAATTCGTAAACCGCTTAATAGATTAGAATGAAATTTGGCACATTGATAGATTGGAAACCGTTCTTTAAAATGACATGGTACATTTGTCAGCGGGGGGAGGTGTAAGGGGTTTTAACTCAATTCTTCATTCGGAACCTAATAACGTAAAAAGTACTATCACGAATTAAATGAAATTTGGTTAAAACGTGTATTAGGCGTTACTCTTTAAAATGGTATACAAAAAATTTCTATAAATTTTGAAAATAACAAAAAAAATCGTAAAAATGTGACAAAATTGGTACTAAAATAAAATTTTTTTTCAACACTTTTTCCATAGAAATTCTGAAATTTTTTTTTTTTCAAATCCTTATAATTCGTAAACCGCTTAATAGATTAGAATGAAATTTGGCACATTGATAGATTGGAAACCGTTCTTTAAAATGACATGGTACATTTGTCAGCGGGGGGTGGTGTAAGGGGTTTTAACTCAATTCTTCATTCGGAACCTAATAACGTAAAAAGTACTATCACGAATTAAATGAAATTTGGTTAAAACGTGTATTAGACGTTACTCTTTAAAATGGTATACAAAAAATTTCTATAAATTTTGAAAATAACAAAAAAAATCGTAAAAATGTGACAAAATTGGTACTAAAATAAAATTTTTTTTCAACACTTTTTCCATAGAAATTCTGAAATTTTTTTTTTTCAAATCCTTATAATTCGTAAACCGCTTAATAGATTAGAATGAAATTTGGCACATTGATAGATTGGAAACCGTTTTTTAAAATGACATGGTACATTTGTCAGCGGGGGGTGGTGTAAGGGGTTTTAACTCAATTCTTCATTCGGAACCTAATAACGTAAAAAGTACTATCACGAATTAAATGAAATTTGGTTAAAACGTGTATTAGGCGTTACTCTTTAAAATGGTATACAAAAAATTTCTATAAATTTTGAAAATAACAAAAAAAATCGTAAAAATGTGACAAAATTGGTACTAAAATAAAATTTTTTTTCAACACTTTTTCCATAGAAATTCTGAAATTTTTTTTTTTTCAAATCCTTATAATTCGTAAACCGCTTAATAGATTAGAATGAAATTTGGCACATTGATAGATTGGAAACCGTTCTTTAAAATGACATGGTACATTTGTCAGCGGGGGGTGGTGTAAGGGGTTTTAACTCAATTCTTCATTCGGAACCTAATAACGTAAAAAGTACTATCACGAATTAAATGAAATTTGGTTAAAACGTGTATTAGGCGTTACTCTTTAAAATGGTATACAAAAAATTTCTATAAATTTTGAAAATAACAAAAAAAATCGTAAAAATGTGACAAAATTGGTACTAAAATAAAATTTTTTTTCAACACTTTTTCCATAGAAATTCTGAAATTTTTTTTTTTTCAAATCCTTATAATTCGTAAACCGCTTAATAGATTAGAATGAAATTTGGCACATCGATAGATTGGAAACCGTTCTTTAAAATGACATGGTACATTTGTCAGCGGGGGGTGGTGTAAGGGGTTTTAACTCAATTCTTCATTCGGAACCTAATAACGTAAAAAGTACTATCACGAATTAAATGAAATTTGGTTAAAACGTGTATTAGGCGTTACTCTTTAAAATGGTATACAAAAAATTTCTATAAATTTTGAAAATAACAAAAAAAATCGTAAAAATGTGACAAAATTGGTACTAAAATAAAATTTTTTTTCAACACTTTTTCCATAGAAATTCTGAATTTTTTTTTTTTCAAATCCTTATAATTCGTAAACCGCTTAATAGATTAGAATGAAATTTGGCACATTGATAGATTGGAAACCGTTCTTTAAAATGACATGGTACATTTGTCAGCGGGGGGTGGTGTAAGGGGTTTTAACTCAATTCTTCATTCGGAACCTAATAACGTAAAAAGTACTATCACGAATTAAATGAAATTTGGTTAAAACGTGTATTAGGCGTTACTCTTTAAAATGGTATACAAAAAATTTCTATAAATTTTGAAAATAACAAAAAAAATCGTAAAAATGTGACAAAATTGGTACTAAAATAAAATTTTTTTTCAACACTTTTTCCATAGAAATTCTGAAATTTTTTTTTTTTTCAAATCCTTATAATTCGTAAACCGCTTAATAGATTAGAATGAAATTTGGCACATTGATAGATTGGAAACCGTTCTTTAAAATGACATGGTACATTTGTCAGCGGGGGGTGGTGTAAGGGGTTTTAACTCAATTCTTCATTCGGAACCTAATAACGTAAAAAGTACTATCACGAATTAAATGAAATTTGGTTAAAACGTGTATTAGGCGTTACTCTTTAAAATGGTATACAAAAAATTTCTATAAATTTTGAAAATAACAAAAAAAATCGTAAAAATGTGACAAAATTGGTACTAAAATAAAATTTTTTTTCAACACTTTTTCCATAGAAATTCTGAAATTTTTTTTTTTTCAAATCCTTATAATTCGTAAACCGCTTAATAGATTAGAATGAAATTTGGCACATTGATAGATTGGAAACCGTTCTTTAAAATGACATGGTACATTTGTCAGCGGGGGGTGGTGTAAGGGGTGTTAACTCAATTCTTCATTCGGAACCTAATAACGTAAAAAGTACTATCACGAATTAAATGAAATTTGGTTAAAACGTGTATTAGGCGTTACTCTTTAAAATGGTATACAAAAAATTTCTATAAATTTTGAAAATAACAAAAAAAATCGTAAAAATGTGACAAAATTGGTACTAAAATAAAATTTTTTTTCAACACTTTTTCCATAGAAATTCTGAAATTTTTTTTTTTTCAAATCCTTATAATTCGTAAACCGCTTAATAGATTAGAATGAAATTTGGCACATTGATAGATTGGAAACCGTTCTTTAAAATGACATGGTACATTTGTCAGCGGGGGGTGGTGTAAGGGGTTTTAACTCAATTCTTCATTCGGAACCTAATAACGTAAAAAGTACTATCACGAATTAAATGAAATTTGGTTAAAACGTGTATTAGGCGTTAACTTTTAAAATGGTATACAAAAAATTTCTATAAATTTTGAAAATAACAAAAAAAAATCGTAAAAATGTAACAAAATTGGTACTAAAATAAAATTTTTTTTCAACACTTTTTCCATAGAAATTCTGAAATTTTTTTTTTTCAAATCCTTATAATTCGTAAACCGCTTAATAGATTAGAATGAAATTTGGCACATTGAAAGATTGGAAACCGTTCTTTAAAATGACATGGTACATTTGTCAGCGGGGGGTGGTGTAAGGGGTTTTAACTCAATTCTTCATTCGGAACCTAATAACGTAAAAAGTACTATCACGAATTAAATGAAATTTGGTTAAAACGTGTATAAGGCGTTACTCTTTAAAATGGTATACAAAAAATTTCTATAAATTTTGAAAATAACAAAAAAAATCGTAAAAATGTGACAAAATTGGTACTAAAATAAAATTTTTTTTCAACACTTTTTCCATAGAAATTCTGAAATTTTTTTTTTTTCAAATCCTTATAATTCGTAAACCGCTTAATAGATTAGAATGAAATTTGGCACATTGATAGATTGGAAACCGTTCTTTAAAATGACATGGTACATTTGTCAGCGGGGGGTGGTGTAAGGGGTTTTAACTCAATTCTTCATTCGGAACCTAATAACGTAAAAAGTACTATCACGAATTAAATGAAATTTGGTTAAAACGTGTATTAGGCGTTACTCTTTAAAATAATATACAAAAAATTTCTATAAATTTTGAAAATAACAAAAAAAATCGTAAAAATGTGACAAAATTGGTACTAAAATAAAATTTTTTTTCAACACTTTTTCCATAGAAATTCTGAAATTTTTTTTTTTTCAAATCCTTATAATTCGTAAACCGCTTAATAGATTAGAATGAAATTTGGCACATTGATAGATTGGAAACCGTTCTTTAAAATGACATGGTACATTTGTCAGCGGGGGGTGGTGTAAGGGGTTTTAACTCAATTCTTCATTCGGAACCTAATAACGTAAAAAGTACTATCACGAATTAAATGAAATTTGGTTAAAACGTGTATTAGGCGTTACTCTTTAAAATGGTATACAAAAAATTTCTATAAATTTTGAAAATAACAAAAAAAATCGTAAAAATGTGACAAAATTGGTACTAAAATAAATTTTTTTTTCAACACTTTTTCCATAGAAATTCTGAAATTTTTTTTTTTTTCAAATCCTTATAATTCGTAAACCGCTTAATAGATTAGAATGAAATTTGGCACATTGATAGATTGGAAACCGTTCTTTAAAATGACATGGTACATTTGTCAGCGGGGGGTGGTGTAAGGGGTTTTAACTCAATTCTTCATTCGGAACCTAATAACGTAAAAAGTACTATCACGAATCAAATGAAATTTGGTTAAAACGTGTATTAGGCGTTACTCTTTAAATGGTATACAAAAAAATTTCTATAAATTTTGAAAATAACAAAAAAAATCGTAAAAATGTGACAAAATTGGTACTAAAATAAAATTTTTTTTCAACACTTTTTCCATAGAAATTCTGAAATTTTTTTTTTTCAAATCCTTATAATTCGTAAACCGCTTAATAGATTAGAATGAAATTTGGCACATTGATAGATTGGAAACCGTTCTTTAAAATGACATGGTACATTTGTCAGCGGGGGGTGGTGTAAGGGGTTTTAACTCAATTCTTCATTCGGAACCTAATAACGTAAAAAGTACTATCACGAATTAAATGAAATTTGGTTAAAACGTGTATTAGGCGTTACTCTTTAAAATGGTATACAAAAAATTTCTATAAATTTTGAAAATAACAAAAAAAATCGTAAAAATGTGACAAAATTGGTACTAAAATAAAATTTTTTTTTCAACACTTTTTCCATAGAAATTCTGAAATTTTTTTTTTTTCAAATCCTTATAATTCGTAAACCGCTTAATAGATTAGAATGAAATTTGGCACATTGATAGATTGGAAACCGTTCTTTAAAATGACATGGTACATTTGTCAGCGGGGGGTGGTGTAAGGGGTTTTAACTCAATTCTTCATTCGGAACCTAATAACGTAAAAAGTACTATCACGAATTAAATGAAATTTGGTTAAAACGTGTATTAGACGTTACTCTTTAAAATGGTATACAAAAAATTTCTATAAATTTTGAAAATAACAAAAAAAATCGTAAAAATGTGACAAAATTGGTACTAAAATAAAATTTTTTTTCAACACTTTTTCCATAGAAATTCTGAAATTTTTTTTTTTCAAATCCTTATAATTCGTAAACCGCTTAATAGATTAGAATGAAATTTGGCACATTGATAGATTGGAAACCGTTTTTTAAAATGACATGGTACATTTGTCAGCGGGGGGTGGTGTAAGGGGTTTTAACTCAATTCTTCATTCGGAACCTAATAACGTAAAAAGTACTATCACGAATTAAATGAAATTTGGTTAAAACGTGTATTAGGCGTTACTCTTTAAAATGGTATACAAAAAATTTCTATAAATTTTGAAAATAACAAAAAAAATCGTAAAAATGTGACAAAATTGGTACTAAAATAAAATTTTTTTTCAACACTTTTTCCATAGAAATTCTGAAATTTTTTTTTTTTCAAATCCTTATAATTCGTAAACCGCTTAATAGATTAGAATGAAATTTGGCACATTGATAGATTGGAAACCGTTCTTTAAAATGACATGGTACATTTGTCAGCGGGGGGTGGTGTAAGGGGTTTTAACTCAATTCTTCATTCGGAACCTAATAACGTAAAAAGTACTATCACGAATTAAATGAAATTTGGTTAAAACGTGTATTAGGCGTTACTCTTTAAAATGGTATACAAAAAATTTCTATAAATTTTGAAAATAACAAAAAAAATCGTAAAAATGTGACAAAATTGGTACTAAAAATAAAATTTTTTTTCAACACTTTTTCCATAGAAATTCTGAAATTTTTTTTTTTTCAAATCCTTATAATTCGTAAACCGCTTAATAGATTAGAATGAAATTTGGCACATCGATAGATTGGAAACCGTTCTTTAAAATGACATGGTACATTTGTCAGCGGGGGGTGGTGTAAGGGGTTTTAACTCAATTCTTCATTCGGAACCTAATAACGTAAAAAGTACTATCACGAATTAAATGAAATTTGGTTAAAACGTGTATTAGGCGTTACTCTTTAAAATGGTATACAAAAAATTTCTATAAATTTTGAAAATAACAAAAAAAAATCGTAAAAATGTGACAAAATTGGTACTAAAATAAAATTTTTTTTTCAACACTTTTTCCATAGAAATTCTGAATTTTTTTTTTTCAAATCCTTATAATTCGTAAACCGCTTAATAGATTAGAATGAAATTTGGCACATTGATAGATTGGAAACCGTTCTTTAAAATGACATGGTACATTTGTCAGCGGGGGGTGGTGTAAGGGGTTTTAACTCAATTCTTCATTCGGAACCTAATAACGTAAAAAGTACTATCACGAATTAAATGAAATTTGGTTAAAACGTGTATTAGGCGTTACTCTTTAAAATGGTATACAAAAAATTTCTATAAATTTTGAAAATAACAAAAAAAATCGTAAAAATGTGACAAAATTGGTACTAAAATAAAATTTTTTTTCAACACTTTTTCCATAGAAATTCTGAAATTTTTTTTTTTCAAATCCTTATAATTCGTAAACCCGCTTAATAGATTAGAATGAAATTTGGCACATTGATAGATTGGAAACCGTTTCTTTAAAATGACATGGTACATTTGTCAGCGGGGGTGGTGTAAGGGGTTTTAACTCAATTCTTCATTCGGAACCTAATACGTAAAAAGTACTATCACGAATTAAATGAAATTTGGTTAAAACGTGTATTAGGCGTTACTCTTTAAAATGGTATACAAAAAATTTCTATAAATTTTGAAAATAACAAAAAAAATCGTAAAAATGTGACAAAATTGGTACTAAAATAAAATTTTTTTTCAACACTTTTTCCATAGAAATTCTGAATTTTTTTTTTTTTCAAATCCTTATAATTCGTAAACCGCTTAATAGATTAGAATGAAATTTGGCACATTGATAGAATGGAAACCGTTCTTTAAAATGACATGGTACATTTGTCAGCGGGGGGTGGTGTAAGGGGTTTTAACTCAATTCTTCATTCGGAACCTAATAACGTAAAAAGTACTATCACGAATTAAAATGAAATTTGGTTAAAACGTGTATTAGGCGTTACTCTTTAAAATGGTATACAAAAAATTTCTATAAATTTTGAAAATAACAAAAAAAATCGTAAAAATGTGACAAAATTGGTACTAAAATAAAATTTTTTTTCAACACTTTTTCCATAGAAATTCCTGAAATTTTTTTTTTTTCAAATCCTTATAATTCGTAAACCGCTTAATAGATTAGAATGAAATTTGGCACATTGATAGATTGGAAACCGTTCTTTAAAATGACATGTACATTTGTCAGCGGGGGGTGGTGTAAGGGGTTTTAACTCAATTCTTCATTCGGAACCTAATAACGTAAAAAGTACTATCACGAATTAAATGAAATTTGGTTAAAACGTGTATTAGGCGTTACTCTTTAAAATGGTATACAAAAAATTTCTATAAATTTTGAAAATAACAAAAAAAAATCGTAAAAATGTGACAAAAATGGTACTAAAATAAAATTTTTTTTCAACACTTTTTCCATAGAATTCTGAAATTTTTTTTTTTTCAAATCCTTATAATTCGCAAACCGCTTAATAGATTAGAATGAAATTTGGCACATTGATAGATTGGAAACC
>CAKOBI010000102.1:0-62791 GCA_932526625.1 Rhingia campestris
GACGGACGGACGGACGGACGGACAGACAGACATGGCTAATTCGACTCAGCTAGCGATTCTGAGTCGATCCATATACTTTGAGGTATATGTAGCAAAATTATTTCTCTATGTTACAAACTAAGTATCAAAACTAATATACCCCCCTATGGGATAGGGTATAAACATATGAGAAGGCTACAATCCGCTGTGCGGATCGTTGAATACCCTATCCCATCCTATCCATAAAACTAAAATCCCCAAAAAAGGGGACATGGCTAAAAACACGATGTGGATAAAATAGAAAAAATGATATAGTGACAACAAGTTCTTCAGACTGCTTACAAAACAATTTTGCGGTTCTACAAAAGACAAGGTTTTCTCCTGCATATGTTATGGGGTAGTGTATAAAAATGGTTTTTTATATAAAAACGCCCCCATAAAGTGGGCGTGGGTTAAAATGGTATACAGACGAAATGTTCATATTAATAATGTTAATGATTCTGCATCAAAATTTTTTTCGAAAAATTTAAAATTTGACCGAAAACAGTTTTTTAATTGAAAACGCCCCCAAAAAGTGGGCGTGGCAAAAAACTTTATATGGACGAAATATAGATATTAATATTGTCTAAATATGTTGTTCAAAAACTTTTTAAAATTCCTTACGGTTTGGTCAAAAACTGAGTTTTTCTTAAAAGGGGGGCGTGGCAGTGGGCGGATTTCAAAAATTTTTACACTTGTTCTGTAGGCAGAGACGAGGATCCTATATACCAAATTTCATTATCCTAGCTCAAAATTTAAGGCCTAAAAATCGGTGACGTACAGACGGACGGACGGACGGACAGACAGACATGGCTTAATCGACTCAGCTAGCGATTCTGAGTCGATCCATATACTTTGAGGTATATGTAGCAAAATTATTTCTCTATGTTACAAACTAAGTATCAAAACTAATATACCCCCCTATGGGATAGGGTATAATGAATGGCTCAATAAAATATTTTGTTAACTAAATCATTGACTATTGCTGATGATGCCTTTATTGTCCCAGACACCTTGCTTTACAGCTAAAACACGTTGGGCGCCATTTTGTTGCGTGCTGGTTGTCGAGTCCTTGCTGGCATGCTGGTTCCGGCTTTCTGCTCGTCGGAGGGCGTAGGCCCTTGACTCGAACACGTTACAAATTCCTGCCAGTCTTACGGCTATCGATGACTAAGCCTGCGAGAAAATTCACCTTGCCCACCCTACCTTGATATTCTTACTCGCCTTGAAGATCCCTTTCCGTGGCTTTCTCTCTTCCTTTAATCCACCATTTCACTTCACTTTTTTAAACCCTTCTTCTCATCCTCATTAACCCAGTTAATTAAAAGCCATTATTTCTAGTTTTAACAATCATGCTCATTTAAATATTTTATTATAAATTATCATTTCGAATTGCAACACTTTCACCGAATATTATTTTACAGTTTTCTCGATATTAATCCTTTTATATATCTATTACTTTATATATATAACGTTTTATGATTTGAGCTTCTTTACCGTCTTTTTATTGTCGATTTTACTTTTAACATTCGTCCCCGCGAAATTTAATTTATATGTATATATATAGTTTATAAATTGGTTTTGCACTCACCCTTTGATTTGCGGTTGAACTGGCGATGATGTGGCCACTGCATCCAGGTTCTTTCTCGCTGTTGTGGTGGAATCTCACTATTTTAAAATCACTATATCTACACATAAATTATTAATTTTCTCCCTACAAAATTCCCTTGATTGAATTTAAGTATATATATGTATAAAACATATGAGAGGCTACAATCCGCTATGCGGATCGTTGAACACCCTATCCCATCCCATCCTTTAAATTAATATCCTCAAAATATAGGCCTTATGGCGATGAAATATAGAAAATGACATTGTCACAATATATTGCTCAGACAGTTTCTCAAAATCTTGTGTGGTTCGACAAAAAACAACGTATTTCTATTGCTAATGCCTTGGGATGGGGTATACAAATGGTTTTTGTAAGAAAACGCCCCCAAAATGTGGGCGTAGGTGAAAATGATCTATAGACAAAATGTTTATATTACCATTTCGGAAGTATTTGCATCAAAATTTTTTTCGAAAGTTTTAAAATTTTGACAAAAAGCGTTTTTTACTAAAAACGCCCCCAAAAAGTGGGCGTGGCAAAAAACTATGTATGAACGAAATATAGATATTAGGATTGTCTAAATAAGTTTACCTAAAAGGGGGCGTGGCAGTAGGCGGATTTCAAAAATTTTTACACTTGTTCTGGTGGCACGGACGAGGATCCTATATACCAAATTTCATTATCCTAGCTCAAAATATAAGGCCCAAAAACCGCTGACGAACAGACAGACGGACGGACGGACGGACAGACAGACATGGCTAATTCGACTCAGCTAGCGATTCTGAGTCGATCCATATACTTTGAGGTATATAAAGCAAAATTATTTCTCTATGTTACAAACTAAGTATCAAAACTAATATACCCCCCCTATGGGATAGGGTATAAACAATAATTATATATAAGGATTTCAATCTTTTTATACCCTATCCCATAGGGGGGTATATTAGTTTTGATACTTATTTTGTAACATAGAGAAATAATTTTGCTACATATACCTCAAAGTATATGGATCGACTCAGAATCGCTAGCTGAGTCGATTAAGCCATGTCTGTCTGTCCGTCCGTCCGTCCGTCCGTCTGTACGTCACCGATTTTTAGGCCTTAAATTTTGAGCTAGGATAATGAAATTTGGTATATAGGATCCTCGTCTCTGCCTACAGAACAAGTGTAAAAAAATTTTGAAATCCGCCCACTGCCACGCCCCCTTTTAAGAAAAACTCAGTTTTTGACCAAACCGCAAGGAACTTAAAAAAAGTTTCTGAACAACATATTTAGACAATATTAATATCTATATTTCGTCCATATAAAGTTTTTTGCCACGCCCACTTTTTGGGGGGCGTTTTCAATTAAAAACTGTTTTCGGTCAAATTTTAAATTTTTCAAAAAAACTTTTGATGCAGAATCATTAGTAGTATAAATATGAACATTTCGTCTATAGACTATTTCAACCCACGCCCACTTTTTGGGGGCGTTTTTATATAAAAACCACTTTTACACACTACCCCATAACATATGCAGGAGAAAACCTTGTCTTTTGTAGAACCGTCAAAGTTTTTTGTAAACAGTCTGAACAATTTGTTGTCACCATGTCATTTTCTTTATTTTATCCACATCGTGTTTTTAGCCATGTCCACTTTTTGGGGATTTTAGTTTTACAGATAGGATGGGATAGGGTATTCAACGATCCGCACAGTGGATTGTAGCCTTCTCATATGTTTATACCCTATCCCATAGGGGTATATTAGTTTTGATACTTAGTTTGTAACATAGAGAAATAATTTTGCTACATATACCTCAAAGTATATGGATCGACTCAGAATCGCTAGCTGAGTCGATTAAGCCATGTCTGTCTGTCCGTCCGTCCGTCCGTCCGTCTGTACGTCACCGATTTTTAGGCCTTAAATTTTGAGCTAGGATAATGAAATTTGGTATATAGGATCCTCGTCTCTGCCTAAAGAACAAGTGTAAAACTTTTTGAAATCCGCCCACTGCCACGCCCCCTTTTAAGAAAAACTCAGTTTTTGACCAAACCGTAAGGAATTTTCAAAAAGTTTCTGAACAACATATTTAGACAATATTAATATCTATATTTCGTCCATATAAAGTTTTTTGCCACGCCCACTTTTTGGGGGCGTTTTCAATAAAAAACTGTTTTCGGTCAAATTTTAAATTTTTCGAAAAAAATTTTGATGCAGAATCATTAACATTATTAATATGAACATTTCTTCTATATACCATTTTAACCCACGCCCACTTTTTGGGGGCGTTTTTTATATAAAAAACATATGAGAAGGCTACAATCCACTGTGCGGATCGTTGAATACCCTATCCCATCCTATCTGTAAAACTAAAATCCCCAAAAAGTGGACATAGCTAAAAACACGATGTGGATAAAATAAAGAAAATGACATGGTGACAACAAATTGTTCAGACTGTTTACAAAAAACTTTGACGGTTCTACAAAAGACAAGGTTTTCTCCTGCATATGTTATGGGGTAGTGTGTAAAAATGGTTTTTATATAAAAACGCCCCCCAAAAAGTGGGCGTGGGTTGAAATAGTCTATAGACGAAATGTTCATATTTATACTATTAATGATTCTGCATCAAAAGTTTTTTCGAAAATTTTAAAATTTGACCGAAAAACGTTTTTTATTAAAAACGCCCCCAAAAAGTGGGCGTGGCAAAAAACTTTATATGAACGAAATACAGATATTCAGATTGTCTAAATATGTTGTTCAGAAAGTTTTTCAAAATTCCTTATGGTTTGGCCAAAAAATACGTTTTTCTAAAAAGGGGGCGTGGCAGTGGGCGGATTTCAAAAATTTTTACACTTGTTCTGCTGGGAGCAACAAAGAGCACGTGTACCAAATTTCATCCTTCTAGCTCAAAATTTAAGGCCCAAAAACTGGTGACGTACGGACGGACGGACGGACGGACGGACGGACGGACAGACATGGCTAAATCGACTCAGCTATCGATTCTGAGTCGATCCATATACTTTGAGGTATATGTAGCTAAATTATTTCTCTATGTTACAAACTATGTATCAAAACTAATATACCCCTATGGGATAGGGTATAACCATTTTTATACACTACCCCATAACATATGCAAGAGAAAACCTTGTCTTTTGTAGAACCGTTAAAGTGTTTTGTAAGCAGTCTGAAGAGTTTGTTGTCACTATATCATTATACCCTATCCCATAGGGGTATATTAGTTTTGATACATAGTTTGTAACATAGAGAAATAATTTAGCTACATATACCTCAAAGTATATGGATCGACTCAGAATCGCTAGCTGAGTCGATTAAGCCATGTCTGTGTGTCCGTCCGTCCGTCCGTCCGTCTGTACGTCCCCGATTTTTAGGCCTTAAATTTTGAGCTAGGATAATGAAATTTGGTATATAGGATCCTCGTCTCTGCCTACAGAACAAGTGTAAAAATTTTTGAAATCCGCCCACTGCCACGCCCCCTTTTTAGAAAAACGTATTTTTTGGCCAAACCATAAGGAATTTTGAAAAACTTTCTGAACAACATATTTAGACAATCTCAATATCTGTATTTCGTTTATACAAAGTTTTTTGCCACGCCCACTTTTTGGGGGCGTTTTTAATTAAAAACGTTTTTTCGGTCAAATTTTAAAATTTTCGAAAAAACTTTTGATGCAGAATCATTAGTAATATAAATATGAACATTTCGTCCATAGATTATTTTAACCCACCCCCACTTTTTGGGGGCGTTTTTATATAAAAACCATTTTTATACACTACCCCATAACATATGCAGGAGAAAACCTTGTCTTTTGTAGAACCGTAAAAGTTTTTTGTAAGCAGTCTGAAGAATTTGTTGTCACCATGTCATTTTCCTTATTTTATCGTGTTTTTAGCCATGTGCACTTTTTGGGGATTTTAGTTTTACAGATAGGATGGGATAGGGTATTCAACGATCCGCACAGCGGATTGTAGCCTTCTCATATGTTTTTTTCTATTTATCCACATCGTGTTTTTAGCCATGTCCCCTTTTTTTGGGGATTTTAGTTTTATGGATAGGATGGGATATGGTATTCAACGATCCGCACAGCGGATTGTAGCCTTCTCATATGTTTTTATACCCTATCCCATAGGGGTATATTAGTTTTGATACTTAGTTTGTAACATAGAGAAATAATTTAGCTACATATACCTCAAAGTATATGGATCGACTCAGAATCGCTAGCTGAGTCGAATTAGCCATGTCTGTCTGTCCGTCCGTCCGTCCGTCCGTCCGTCCGTCTGTCTGTTCGTCACCGATTTTTGGGCCTTAAATTTTAAGCTAGGATAATGAAATTTGGTACATAGGATCCTTGGCCGAGTCACCAGAACAAGTGTAAAAATTTTTAAAATCCGCCCACTGCCACGCCCCCTTTTAGAAAAAACGTAGTTTTTAAGCCAAACCGTAAGGAATTTCAAAAAAGTGTGTTAGCAACATATTTAGACAATCCTAATATCTATATTTCGTCCATACAAAGTTTTTTTGCCACGCCCACTTTTTGGGGGGCGTTTTAAGTAAAAAAACGTTTTTTGTCCAAATTTTAAAACTTTCGAAAAAAATTTTGAAACAAATGCTTCCGCAATGGTAATATAAACATTTTGTCCATATATCATTTTCACCTACGCCCACATTTTGGGGGGCGTTTTCTTACAAAAACCATTTGTATACCCCATCCCAAGGCATTAGCAATAGAAAACCGTTGTTTTTTGTCGAACCACAAAAGATTTTGAGAAACTGTCTGAGCAATATATTGTGACAATGTCATTTTCTGTATTTCATCGCCATAAGGCCTATATTTTGAGTATATTAATTTAAAGGATGGGATGGGATAGGGTATTCAACGATCCGCATAGCGGATTGTAGCCTCTCATATGTTTTTATACCCTATCCCATAGGGGGGTATATTAGTTTTGATACATAGTTTGTAACATAGCGAAATAATTTTGCTACATATACCTCAAAGTATATGGATCGACTCAGAATCGCTAGCTGAGTCGAATTAGCCATGTCTGTCTGTCCGTCCGTCCGTCCGTCCGTCCGTGTGTCCGTCCGTCCGTCTGTCTGTTCGTCACCGATTTTTAGGCCTTAAATTTTGAGCTAGGATAATGAAATTTGGTATATAGGATCCTCGTCTCTGCCTACAGAACAATTGTAAAAATTTTTGAAATCCGCCCACTGCCACGCCCCCTTTTAAGAAAAACTCAGTTTTTGACCAAACCGTAAGGAATTTTAAAAAAGTTTCTGAACAACATATTTAGACAATATTAATATCTATATTTCGTCTATATAAAGTTTTTTGCCACGCCCACTTTTTGGGGGCGTCTTCAATAAAAAACTGTTTTCGGTGAAATTTTAAATTTTTCGAAAAAAATTTTGATGCAGAATCATTGACATTATTAATATGAACATTTCGTCTTTATACCATTTTAACCCACGCCCACTTTTTGGGGGCGTTTTTATATAAAAACCATTTTTATACACTACCCCATAACATATACAGGAGAAAACCTTGTCTTTTGTAGAACCGTTAAAGTGTTTTGTAAGCAGTCTGAAGAGTTTGTTGTCACTATATCATTATACCCTAACCCATAGGGGTATATTAGTTTTGATACATAGTTTGTAACATAGAGAAATAATTTAGCTACATATACCTCAAAGTATATGGATCGACTCAGAATCGCTAGCTGAGTCGATTAAGCCATGTCTGTGTGTCCGTCCGTCCGTCCGTCCGTCTGTACGTCACCGATTTTTAGGCCTTAAATTTTGAGCTAGGATAATGAAATTTGGTATATAGGATCCTCGTCTCTGCCTACAGAACAAGTGTAAAAATTTTTGAAATCCGCCCACTGCCACGCCCCCTTTTAAGAAAAATTCAGTTTTTGACCAAACCGTAAGGAATTTTAAAAAAGTTTCTGAACAACATATTTAGACAATACTATTATCTATATTTCGTCTTTTTAAAGTTTTTTGCCACGCCCACTTTTTGGGGGCGTTTTCAATTAAAAACTGTTTTCGGTCAAATTTTAAATTTTTCGAAAAAAATTTTGATGCAGAATCATTAACATTATTAATATGAACATTTCGTCTATATACCATTTTAACCCACGCCCACTTTTTGGGGGCGTTTTTATATAAAAACCATTTTTATACACTACCCCATAACATAAGCAGGAGAAAACCTTGTCTTTTGTAGAACCGTTTTTTGTATTGTTTTGTAAGCAGTCTGAAGAATTTGTTGTCACTATATCATTTTTTCTATTTTATCCACATCGTGTTTGTAGCCATGCCCCCTTTTTTGGGGATTTTAATTTTATGGATAGGATGGGATAGGGTATTCAACGATCCGCACAGCGGATTGTAGCCTTCTCATATGTTTTTATATTTATGCCCTATCCCATAGGGGTATATTATTTTTGATACATAGTTTGTAACATAGAGAAATAATTTAGCTACATATACCTCAAAGTATATGGATCGACTCAGAATCGATAGCTGAGTCGATTTAGCCATGTCTGTCCGTCCGTCCGTCCGTACGTCACCAGTTTTTGGGCCTTAAATTTTGAGCTAGAAGGATGAAATTTGGTACACGTGCTCTTTGTTGCTCCCAGCAGAACAAGTGTAAAAAATTTTTGAAATCCGCCCACTGCCACGCCCCCTTTTTAGAAAAACGTATTTTTTGGCCAAACCATAAGGAATTTTGAAAAACTTTCTGAACAACATATTTAGACAATCTGAATATCTGTATTTCGTTCATATATAGTTTTTTGCCACGCCCACTTTTTGGGGGCGTTTTTAATAAAAAACGTTTTTCGGTCAAATTTAAAAATTTTCGAAAAAACTTTTGATGCAGAATCATTAGTAGTGTAAATATGAACATTTCGTGTATAGACTATTTCAACCCACGCCCACTTTTTGGGGGCGTTTTTATATAAAAACCATTTTTACACACTACCCCATAACATATGCAGGAGAAAAGCTTGTCTTTTGTAGAACCGTAAAAGTTTTTTATAAGCAGTCTGAAGAATTTGTTGTCACCATGTCATATTCTTAATTTTATCCACATCGTGTTTTTAGCCATGTCCACTTTTTGGGGATTTTAGTTTTACAGATAGGATGGGATAGGGTATTCAACGATCCGCACAGTGGATTGTAGCCTTCTCATATGTTTATACCCTATCCCATAGGGGGGTATATTAGTTTTGACATTAAGTTTGTAACATAGAGAAATAATTTCGATACATATACCTCAAAGTATATGGATCGATTCAGAATCGCTAGCTGAGTCGATTAAGCCATGTCTGTCTGTCCGTCCGTCCGTCCGTCCGTCCGTCCGTCCGTCTGTGTGTCACCGATTTTTGGGCCTTAAATTTTGAGCTAGAGAGTTCAAATTTGGTATATAGACTCTCTGGCCGACGAAGCAGAACAAGTGTAAAAAGTTTTGAAATCCGCCCACTGCCACGCCCCCTTTTTAGAAAAACGTAGTTTTAAGCCAAACCGTAAGGAATTTCAAAAAAGTGCCTGAGCAGCATATTTAGACAATCTTAATATCTATATTTCGTCCATACAAAGTTTTTTGCCACGCCCACTTTTTGGGGGCGTTTTTAGTAAAAAACCCTTTTTGTCCAAATTTTAAAACTTTCGAAAAAATTTTTGATGCAAATACTTCCGCAATGGTAATATAAACATTTTGTCTATAGATCATTTTCACCTACGCCCACATTTTGGGGGCGTTTTCTTACAAAAACCATTTGTATACCCCATCCCAAGGCATTAGCAATAGAAATACGTTGTTTGTTGTCGAACCACAAAAGATTTTGATAAACTGTCTGAGGAATATATTGTGACAATGTCATTTTCTGTATTTCATCGCCATAAGGCCTATATTTTGAGGATATTAATTTTAAGGATGGGATGGGATAGGGTATTCAACGATCCGCACAGCGGATTGTAGCCTCTCATATGTTTTTTTTTCTACAGACAATATATATGCACAGATAATGAGGGTCTGATATTTTTGTGAATTTAAGTATTTATCCCGAAAAAAATACACAAATCTATGAAAAATAAGGTAAATTTACAAAGTTTAACTAGATATAAATTCTAAAGTATAAAAGGTAACGAAGTCAAATTGGATAACAAAGCCAATATATATGTGCAGATGCTGTTTATACCCTATCCCATAGGGGGGTATATTAGTTTTGACATTAAGTTTGTAACATAGAGAAATAATTTCGATACATATACCTAAAAGTATATGGATCGATTCAGAATCGCTAGCTGAGTCGATTAAGCCATGTCTGTCTGTCCGTCCGTCCGTTCGTCTGTGTGTCACCGATTTTTGGGCCTTAAATTTTGAGCTAGAGTGTTGAAATTAGGTATATAGACTATTTGGCTGACGAAGCAGAACAAGTGTAAAAATTTTTGAAATCCGCCCACTGCCACGCCCCCCTTTTAGAAAAACGTAGTTAAAAGCCAAACGGTAAGGAATTTCAAAAAAGTGTCTGAGCAGCATATTTAGACAATCCTAATATCTTTTTAGCTTTTCGTCCAAATTTTAAAACTTTCGAAAAAATTTTTAATGCAAATACTTCCGCAATGGTAATATAAACATTTTGTCTATAGATCATTTTCACCTACGCCCACATTTTGGGGGCATTTTCTTACAAAAACCATTTGATTGCCCCATCCGAAGGCATTAGCAATAGAAATACGTTGTTTTTTGTCGAACCACAAAAGATTTTGATAAACAGTCTGAGCAATATATTATGACAATGTCATTTTTTGCATTTCGTCGCCATGAGGCCTATATTTTGAGGATATTAATTTTAAGGTGGGATGGGATAGGGTATTCAACGATCCGCACAGTGGATTGGAGCCTTCTCATATTTATACAATATCCCATAGGGGTATATTAGTTTTGATACTTAGTTTGTAACATAGAGAAATAATTTTGCTACATATACCTCAAAGTATATGGATCGACTCAGAATCGCTAGCTGAGTCGATTAAGCCATGTCTGTCTGTCCGTCCGTCCGTCCGTCCGTCTGTACGTCACCGATTTTTAGGCCTTAAATTTTGAGCTAGGATAATTAAATTTGGTATATAGGATCCTCGTCTCTGCCTACAGAACAAGTGTAAAAATTTTTGAAATCCGCTCACTGCCACGCCCCCTTTTAAGAAAAACTCAGTTTTTGACCAAACCGTAAGGAATTTTAAAAAAGTTTCTGAACAACATATTTAGACAATATTAATATCAATATTTCGTCCATATAAAGTTTTTTGCCACGCCCACTTTTTGGGGGCGTTTTCAATAAAAAATTGTTTTCGGTCAAATTTTAAATTTTTCGAAAAAAATTTTTATGCAGAATCATTAACATTATTAATATGAACATTTCGTCTATATACCATTTTAACCCACGCCCACTTTTTGTGGGCGGTTTTATATAAAAAACCATTTTTATACACTACCCCATAACATATGCAAGAGAAAACCTTGTCTTATGTAGAACCGTTAAAGTGTTTTGTAAGCAGTCTGAAGAATTTGTTGTCACTATATCATTTTTTCTATTTATCCACATCGTGTTTTTAGCCATGTCCCCTTTTTTGGGGATTTTAGTTTTATGGATAGGATGGGATAGGGTATTCAACGATCCGCACAGCGGATTGTAGCCTTCTCATATGTTATGATTTGGGCTTCTTTACCGTCTTTTTATACTCTATCCCATAGGGGTATATTAGTTTTGATACTTAGTTTGTAACATAGAGAAATAATTTAGCTACATATACCTCAAAGTATATGGATCGACTCAGAATCGCTAGCTGAGTCGAATTAGCCATGTCTGTCTGTCCGTCCGTCCGTCCGTCCGTCCGTCCGTCTGTCTGTTCGTCACCGATTTTTGGGCCTTAAATTTTGAGCTAGGATAATGAAATTTGGTAGATAGGATCCTTGGCCGAGTCACCAGAACAAGTGTAAAAATACGCCCACTGCCACGCCCCCTTTTAGGAAAACTTATTTTTTGGCCAAACCGTAAGGAATTTCAAAAAAGTGTCTGAGTAGCATATTTAGACAATCCTAATATCTATATTTCGTTCATACAAAGTATTTTGCCACGCCCACTTTTTGGGGGCGTTTTTAGTAAAAAACGCTTCTTGTCCAAATTTTAAAACTTTCGAAAAAAATTTTAATGCAAATACTTCCGAAATGGTAATATAAACATTTTGTCCATAGATCATTTTCACCTACGCCTACATTTTGGGGGCGTTTTCTTACAAAAACCATTTGTATACCCTATCCCAAGGCATTAGCAATAGAAATACGTTGTTTTTTGTCGAACCACACAAGATTTTGAGAAACTGTCTGAGCAATATATTGTGACAATGTCATTTTCTGTATTTCATCGCCATAAGGCCTATATTTTTAGGATATTAATTTTAAGGATGGGATGGGATAGGGTATTCAACGATCCGCACAGCGGATTGTAGCCTCTCATATGTTTATACCCTATCCCATAGGGGTATATTAGTTTTGATACTTAGTTTGTAACATAGAGAAATAATTTTGCTACATATACCTCAAAGTATATGGATCGACTCTGAATCGCTAGCTGAGTCGATTAAGCCATGTCTGTCTGTCCGTCCGTCCGTCCGTCCGTCCGTCCGTCTGTACGTCACCGATTTTTAGGCCTTAAATTTTGAGCTAGGATAATGAAATTTGGTATATAGGATCCTCGTCTCTGCCTACAGAACAAGTGTAAAAATTTTTGAAATCCGCCCACTGCCACGCCCCCTTTTAAGAAAAACTCAGTTTTTGACCAAACCGTAAGGAATTTTAAAAAAGTTTTTGAACAACATATTTAGACAATATTAATATCTATATTTCGTCCATATAAAGTTTTTTGCCACGCCCACTTTTTGGGGGCGTTTTCAATAAAAAACTGTTTTCGGTCAAATTTTAAATTTTTCGAAAAAAAATTTTATGCAGAATCATTAACATTATTAATATGAACATTTCGTCTATATACCATTTTAACCCACGCCCACTTTTTGGGGGCGGTTTTATATAAAAACCATTTTTATACACTACCCCATAACATATGCAAGAGAAAACCTTGTCTTATGTAGAACCGTTAAAGTGTTTTGTAAGCAGTCTGAAGAATTTGTTGTCACTATATCATTTTTTTATACCCTATCCCATAGGGGGGTATATTAGTTTTGATACTTAGTTTGTAACATAGAGAAATAATTTTGCTACATATACCTCAAAGTATATGGATCGAATCAGAATCGCTAGCTGAGTCGATTAAGCCATGTCTGTCTGTCCGTCCGTCCGTCCGTCCGTCTGTACGTCACCGATTTTTAGGCCTTAAATTTTGAGCTAGGATAATGAAATTTGGTATATAGGATCCTCCGCTCTGCCTACAGAACAAGTGTAAAAATTTTTGAAATCCGCCCCCTGCCACGCCCCCTTTTAAGAAAAACTCAGTTTTTGACCAAACCGTAAGGAATTTTAAAAAAGTTTCTGAACAACATATTTAGACAATATTAATATCTATATTTCGTCCATATAAAGTTTTTTGCCACGCCCACTTTTTGGGGGCGTTTTCAATTAAAAACTGTTTTCGGTCAAATTTTAAATTTTTCGAAAAAAATTTTGATGCAGAATCATTAACATTATTAATATGAACATTTCGTCTATATACCATTTTAACCCACGCCCACTTTTTGGGGGCGTTTTTATATAAAAACCATTTTTATACACTACCCCATAACATATGCAGGAGAAAACCTTGTCTTTTGTAGAACCGCAAAATTGTTTTGTAAGCAGTCTGAAGAACTTGTTGTCACTATATCATTTTTTCTATTTTATCCACATCGTGTTTTTAGCCATGCCCCTTTTTTGGGGATTTTAGTTTTATGGATAGGATGGGATAGGGTATTCAACGATCCGCACAGCGGATTGTAGCCTTCTCATATGTTCTATTTATCCACATCGTGTTTTTAGCCATGCCCCTTTATTGGGGATTTTAGTTTTATGGATAGGATGGGATAGGGTATTCAACGATCCGCACAGCGGATTGTAGCCTTCTCATATGTTTATACCCTATCCCATAGGGGTATATTAGTTTTGATACATAGTTTGTAACTTAGAGAAATAATTTAGCTACATATACCTCAAAGTATATGGATCGACTCAGAATCGATAGCTGAGTCGATTTAGCCATGTCTGTCCGTCCGTCCGTCCGTACGTCACCAGTTTTTGGGCCTTAAATTTTGAGCTAGAAGGATGAAATTTGGTACACGTGCTCTTTGTTGCTCCCAGCAGAACAAGTGTAAAAATTTTTGAAATCTGCCCACTGCCACGCCCCCTTTTTAGAAAAACGTATTTTTTGGCCAAACCATAAGGAATTTTGAATAACTTTCTGAACAACATATTTAGACAATCTGAATATCTGTATTTCGTTTATATAAAGTTTTTTGCCACGCCCTCTTTTTGGGGGCGTTTTTAATAAAAAACGTTTTTCGGTCAAATTTTAAAATTTTCGAAAAAAATTTTGATGCAGAATCATTAGTAATATAAATATGAACATTTCGTCTATAGACCATTTTAACCCACGCCCACTTTTTGGGGGCGTTTTTATATAAAAACCATTTTTATACACTACCCCATAACATATGCAGGAGAAAACCTTGTCTTTTGTAGAACCGTTAAAGTTTTTTATAAGCAGTCTGATGAATTTGTTGTCACCATGACATTTTCTTTATTTTATCCACATCGTGTGCTTAGCCATGTCCACTTTTTGGGGATTTAAGTTTTACAGATAGGATGGGATAGGGTATTCAACGATCCGCACAGCGGATTGTAGCCTTCCATATGTTTATACCCTATCCCATAGGGGGGTATATTAGTTTTGATACTTAGTTTGTAACATAGAGAAATAATTTTGCTACATATACCTCAAAGTATATGGATCGACTCAGAATCGCTAGCTGAGTCGAATTAGCCATGTCTGTCTGTCCGTCCGTCCGTCCGTCCGTCCGTCCGTGTGTCCGTCCGTCCGTCTGTCTGTTCGTCACCGATTTTTGGGCCTTAAATTTTGAGCTAGGATAATGAAATTGTGTATATAGGATCCTTGTGCGAGTCACCAGAACAAGTGTAAAAATTTTTGAAATCCGCCCACTGCCACGCCCCTTTTTTAGAAAAACTTATTTTTTGGCCAAACCGTAAGGAATTTCAAAAAAGTGTCTGAGCAGAATATTTAGACAATCCTAATATCTATATTTCGTTCATACAAAGTTTTTTGCCACGCCCACTTTTTGGGGGCGTTTTTAGTAAAAAACGCTTTTTGTCCAAATTTTAAAACTTTCGAAAAAATTTTTGATGCTAATACTTCCGCAATGGTAATATAAACATTTTGTCCATAGATCATTTTCACCTACGCCCACATTTTGGGGGCGTTTTCTTACAAAAACCATTTGTGTACCCCATCCCAAGGCATTAGCAATAGAAATACGTTGTTTTTTGTCGAACCACAAAAGATTTTGAGAAACTGTCTGAGCAATATATTGTGACAATGTCATTTTCTGTATTTCATCGCCATAAAGCCTATATTTTGAGGATATTAATTTAAAGGATGGGATAGGGTATTCAACGATCCGCATAGCGGATTGTAGCCTCTCATATGTTTATACCCTATCCCATAGGGGTATATTAGTTTTGATACTTAGTTTGTAACATAGAGAAATAATTTTGCTACATATACCTCAAAGTATATGGATCGACTCAGAATCGCTAGCTGAGTCGATTAAGCCATGTCTGTCTGTCCGTCCGTCCGTCCGTCCGTCCGTCCGTCTGTACGTCACCGATTTTTAGGCCTTAAATTTTGAGCTAGGATAATGAAATTTGGTATATAGGATCCTCGTCTCTGCCTACAGAACAAGTGTAAAAATTTTTGAAATCCGCCCACTGCCACGCCCCCTTTTAAGAAAAACTCAGTTTTTGACCAAACCGTAAGGAATTTTCAAAAAGTTTCTGAACAACATATTTAGACAATATTAATATCTATATTTCGTCCATATAAAGTATTTTGCCACGCCCACTTTTTGGGGGCGTTTTCAATAAAAAACTGTTTTCGGTCAAATTTTAAATTTTTCGAAAAAAATTTTGATGCAGAATCATTAACATTATTAATATGAACATTTCTTCTATATACCATTTTAACCCACGCCCACTTTTTGGGGGCGTTTTTATATAAAAACCATTTTTATACACTACCCCATAACATATGCAAGAGAAAACCTTGTCTTATGTAGAACCGTTAAAGTGTTTTGTAAGCAGTCTGAAGAATTTGTTGTCACTATATCATTTTTTCTATTTATCCACATCGTGTTTTTAGCCATGTCCCCTTTTTTGGGGATTTTAGTTTTATGGATAGGATGGGATAGGGTATTCAACGATCCGCACAGCGGATTGTAGCCTTCTCATATGTTATGATTTGGGCTTCTTTACCGTCTTTTTATACTCTATCCCATAGGGGTATATTAGTTTTGATACTTAGTTTGTAACATAGAGAAATAATTTAGCTACATATACCTCAAAGTATATGGATCGACTCAGAATCGCTAGCTGAGTCGAATTAGCCATGTCTGTCTGTCCGTCCGTCCGTCCGTCCGTCTGTCTGTTCGTCACCGATTTTTGGGCCTTAAATTTTGAGCTAGGATAATGAAATTTGGTAGATAGGATCCTTGGCCGAGTCACCAGAACAAGTGTAAAAATACGCCCACTGCCACGCCCCCTTTTAGGAAAACTTATTTTTTGGCCAAACCGTAAGGAATTTCAAAAAAGTGTCTGAGTAGCATATTTAGACAATCCTAATATCTATATTTCGTTCATACAAAGTATTTTGCCACGCCCACTTTTTGGGGGCGTTTTTAGTAAAAAACGCTTCTTGTCCAAATTTTAAAACTTTCGAAAAAAAATTTTAATGCAAATACTTCCGAAATGGTAATATAAACATTTTGTCCATAGATCATTTTCACCTACGCCTACATTTTGGGGGCGTTTTCTTACAAAAACCTTTTGTATACCCTATCCCAAGGCATTAGCAATAGAAATACGTTGTTTTTTGTCGAACCACACAAGATTTTGAGAAACTGTCTGAGCAATATATTGTGACAATGTCATTTTCTGTATTTCATCGCCATAAGGCCTATATTTTTAGGATATTAATTTTAAGGATGGGATGGGATAGGGTATTCAACGATCCGCACAGCGGATTGTAGCCTCTCATATGTTTATACCCTATCCCATAGGGGTATATTAGTTTTGATACTTAGTTTGTAACATAGAGAAATAATTTTGCTACATATACCTCAAAGTATATGGATCGACTCTGAATCGCTAGCTGAGTCGATTAAGCCATGTCTGTCTGTCCGTCCGTCCGTCCGTCCGTCCGTCCGTCTGTACGTCACCGATTTTTAGGCCTTAAATTTTGAGCTAGGATAATGAAATTTGGTATATTGGATCCTCGTCTCTGCCTACAGAACAAGTGTAAAAATTTTTGAAATCCGCCCACTGCCACGCCCCCTTTTAAGAAAAACTCAGTTTTTGACCAAACCGTAAGGAATTTTAAAAAAGTTTTTGAACAACATATTTAGACAATATTAATATCTATATTTCGTCCATATAAAGTTTTTTGCCACGCCCACTTTTTGGGGGCGTTTTCAATAAAAAACTGTTTTCGGTCAAATTTTAAATTTTTCGAAAAAAATTTTTATGCAGAATCATTAACATTATTAATATGAACATTTCGTCTATATACCATTTTAACCCACGCCCACTTTTTGGGGGCGGTTTTATATAAAAACCATTTTTATACACTACCCCATAACATATGCAAGAGAAAACCTTGTCTTATGTAGAACCGTTAAAGTGTTTTGTAAGCAGTCTGAAGAATTTGTTGTCACTATATCATTTTTTCTATTTATCCACATCGTGTTTTTAGCCATGCCCCTTTTTTGGGGATTTTAGTTTTATGGATAGGATGGGATAGGGTATTCAACGATCCGCACAGCGGATTGTAGCCTTCTCATATGTTTATACCCTATCCCATAGGGGTATATTAGTTTTGATACATAGTTTGTAACTTAGAGAAATAATTTAGCTACATATACCTCAAAGTATATGGATCGACTCAGAATCGATAGCTGAGTCGATTTAGCCATGTCTGTCCGTCCGTCCGTCCGTACGTCACCAGTTTTTGGGCCTTAAATTTTGAGCTAGAAGGATGAAATTTGGTACACGTGCTCTTTGTTGCTCCCAGCAGAACAAGTGTAAAAATTTTTGAAATCTGCCCACTGCCACGCCCCCTTTTTAGAAAAACGTATTTTTTGGCCAAACCATAAGGAATTTTGAATAACTTTCTGAACAACATATTTAGACAATCTGAATATCTGTATTTCGTTCATATAAAGTTTTTTGCCACGCCCTCTTTTTGGGGGCGTTTTTAATAATAAAACGTTTTTCGGTCAAATTTTAAAATTTTCGAAAAAAATTTTGATGCAGAATCATTAGTAATATAAATATGAACATTTCGTCTATAGACCATTTTAACCCACGCCCACTTTTTGGGGGCGATTTTATATAAAAACCATTTTTATACACTACCCCATAACATATGCAGGAGAAAACCTTGTCTTTTGTAGAACCGTTAAAGTTTTTTATAAGCAGTCTGATGAATTTGTTGTCACCATGACATTTTCTTTATTTTATCCACATCGTGTGCTTAGCCATGTCCACTTTTTGGGGATTTAAGTTTTACAGATAGGATGGGATAGGGTATTCAACGATCCGCACAGCGGATTGTAGCCTTCCATATGTTTATACCCTATCCCATAGGGGGGTATATTAGTTTTGATACTTAGTTTGTAACATAGAGAAATAATTTTGCTACATATACCTCAAAGTATATGGATCGACTCAGAATCGCTAGCTGAGTCGAATTAGCCATGTCTGTCTGTCCGTCCGTCCGTCCGTCCGTCCGTCCGTGTGTCCGTCCGTCCGTCCGTGTGTCCGTCCGTCCGTCCGTGTGTCCGTCCGTCCGTCTGTCTGTTCGTCACCGATTTTTGGGCCTTAAATTTTGAGCTAGGATAATGAAATTTGGTATATAGGATCCTTGTGCGAGTCACCAGAACAAGTGTAAAAATTTTTGAAATCCGCCCACTGCCACGCCCCTTTTTTAGAAAAACTTATTTTTTGGCCAAACCGTAAGGAATTTCAAAAAAGTGTCTGAGCAGAATATTTAGACAATCCTAATATCTATATTTCGTTCATACAAAGTTTTTTGCCACGCCCACTTTTTGGGGGCGTTTTTAGTAAAAAACGCTTTTTGTCCAAATTTTAAATCTTTCGAAAAATTTTTTGATGTAAATACTTCCGCAATGGTAATATAAACATTTTGTCCATAGATCATTTTCACCTACGCCCACATTTTGGGGGCGTTTTCTTACAAAAACCATTTGTGTACCCCATCCCAAGGCATTAGCAATAGAAATACGTTGTTTTTTGTCGAACCACAAAAGATTTTGAGAAACTGTCTGAGCAATATATTGTGACAATGTCATTTTCTGTATTTCATCGCCATAAAGCCTATATTTTGAGGATATTAATTTAAAGGATGGGATAGGGTATTCAACGATCCGCATAGCGGATTGTAGCCTCTCATATGTTTATACCCTATCCCATAGGGGTATATTAGTTTTGATACTTAGTTTGTAACATAGAGAAATAATTTAGCTACATATACCTCAAAGTATATGGATCGACTCAGAATCGCTAGCTGAGTCGATTTAGCCATGTCTGTCTGTCCGTCCGTCCGTCCGTCCGTCCGTCTGTACGTCACCGATTTTTAGGCCTTAAATTTTGAGCTAGGATAATGAAATTTGGTATATAGGATCCTCGTCTCTGCCTACAGAACAAGTGTAAAAATTTTTGAAATCCGCCCACTGCCACGCCCCCTTTTAAGAAAAACTCAGTTTTTGACCAAACTTTAAGGAATATTCAAAAAGTTTCTGAACAACATATTTAGACAATATTAATATCTATATTTCGTCTATATAAAGTTTTTTGCCACGCCCACTTTTTGGGGGCTTTTCAATAAAAAACTGTTTTCGGTCAAATTTTAAAATTTTCGAAAAAAATTTTGATGCAGAATCATTAACATTATTAATATGAACATTTCTTCTATATACCATTTTAACCCACGCCCACTTTTTGGGGGCGTTTTTATATAAAAACCATTTTTATACACTACCCCATAACATATGCAAGAGAAAACCTTGTCTTTTGTAGAACCGTTAAAGTGTTTTGTAAGCAGTCTGAAGAGTTTGTTGTCACTATATCATTTTTTCTATTTATCCACATCGTGTTTTTAGCCATGTCCCCTTTTTTGGGGATTTTAGTTTTATGGATAGGATGGGATAGGGTATTCAACGATCCGCACAGCGGATTGTAGCCTTCTCATATGTTTTTTTATTCTATTCAAGCGAATTTTCCTTTTGAAATTTACTTAAAAAAAATTAAAAAAAGTTATTGATAATTTGTTCTTTTGTCGGTCCTCGAACCGGGAACCTTCTGCTCCGCTTTTGCTCTTTGTTCTGTTTTTGATGCTGCTACCGCTTGCACTATAGGGCGGTTGGGAGTTTCGGCTCCTAACTTATGGCGGAGTGCTCCACTAAATGCCACCCACTTTCTTATCTGGACTTCGCTGTCCGATTCACCCACTTTTCACTGCGTTTGAAACTCGTTTCAATGTCCTTAGAATTTTTCTTAGCGGCCAACAATCTGTTGTGCCGCTAGTATTTTCTTTTGTTGCCGACAATCCTGGGCTTTTTCTTCTATGCTCTCTACTCTACTGCTTTTTTTTGCACAAACTTTTTCTTCACTTGTAAAAATTAAACACTCTGGTAAGTATGGCAGGACGTCTGTCTCGCTACCGTTCAAATAATGAAGTGGCGGTTGCGGTTCTAATAACGTCGTCCACCAATTTATATTTTAGGAACAACTATTTCTTTGCTTATTTTGAGTGTTTTAAAAGGGGTTGTTGTATTTACTACCTATTTTTACCTATCTATTTTTACAACCCTTTTCCGATGAACTCTTTAATTTCGATGAATTGACCTCTTGTCATTCACACATTTGTCAATCAAAACATCTGTCATGTGTCATTTTTGTTGTCAATCGCCGGTGTTTTCGGTCGTGAATTTTCTTTAATTCTTTAATTTTCTTAAAATTCGTAACAATACGTTTTTCAACTTCAATTGTCAACAAATTTAGATCCTTAACTACCGGCCAATACTAAGCCAATAGTAAAATTTGAGACTAAGGAGGTAAAGCGTAAGTAGCACATCAAACATATGTCTATGAATTTGGACATGAGTCTGACTTAGCTTGTCTGGACTACTGTATGTAATTTGTTCTTCCATTTTGTCAGCAGGGTTAATATCGAATGTTGAACAATGAATGGAAATAAGAAACACCATTAGCACCATCACCACTTATCAAGAACTTCAGATATCTGAACATCCTGAAATTAGAATGCGGATATTCTTTATCTACGCCGCAACAAATTTGATATTATGTGAACAAAATTAATATCGAAAAACTGAAATCACAAGCGGCTCAGTCTCCCAAATAACGCCTACAAGATCCAATACGCCGTAATATGTGAACACCTAAAACCGAAAAACTGAAACCACAAGCGGCCCAAGTCTCCCAAATATCGCCTACAATATCCAATACGCCGTAATATGTGAACACCTAAAACCGCTCGCCAACAACCTGATCAGCGTGGTCTTAGGCCACGAAGAGATCAAATCAATAAGTCCAAAGCAATGCCCATTACTACAGCGGTAAATCTTTGTTATCTTTCCGATAAATAGCTTTCAAACCATTGACGCTCAACTTTACAAACCAGAGGAGCAACTTGTTACCTGCTCTTAAATAAAAACCCTTTGCATGATTTGGGGTTTTGATTTTTATTAAACTAAATTGCTGCATAAAACGAAATTAAATCATAAATAAATATCAATATGAATTATGAAAATCATATTAAATAGAGCATTAGTAAAAATTAATGAAAATTAAGTTTGCTAATCGTGGATGGATTGCGCTTTCGAGTACCTTCAGTGGCAGCTAGGGTTGTTCGCTCCTATAACGTAAATGTATTGTTAAGCAAAAGAATATGAAATGGCTTTGTTTCGTTAACTTACTTCAGGCTCTTCGGAAGCTTCTGCAGTTTGCTGCTAATTATTTACACCTTCATTCCCCTCTTCTACTACTTCTTCTTCACTGCTGCCACTGCCACCACTATTCCTTGCCGTTGCTTTACTCTCATTTCGGTTCTTCATCCAACCAACCATGGGGTTTGGCAGCCGATGGGTCGGGAATCTGTCATTTGGTTTCTCTGCATCTGGATCTGGAATGTAGATAAAATAAATAACTACCAGTTTCCGCCTGACGAAATTTCTCAAATTTCATTATTGCCTTCTCACACTCATCCTATCCGTCTGGTTTCTTGTCAACTGAATCGTCAATTTTCCTTGGTGGATTTACGGCTGGCGTGAAATCGCTAAGCAATGAATCCTCGTTTACTAGTTTCGCATTTGTATCAATTACTTCACAAGTAATTGATACAAATGATAAGTTTGTCCTTGTTGCGTTATCTGTAATGCAGCTTGATATCATTACCGAACTTGTCCGGGCCGAACATCATAGTGTATGGTATTTTGTCATTGAACTAGGGAATTGGGTGAAGAAATTTAATATAATATTGTGTCGTCGTTTCTTATATAGTCACATTAACATACCTTTTTGAGATCCTCTGTTTGTTTACCTGCAGACAGTAATTTTATGTACGAACCACCGCACTCTTGTCCGTCCTACAAGAAATAAATAGCGTTTATATATATCTATATGTAGTTGAAATTAGTTTGATTATTATTGTATTACCTGCATTGTGACTTGATGTTGAACCACTAATGGGTTGGTGTTGAAGACGAATGGATCTTTAGGAACCGTCATATTGCGCGATTTCTTTAGCTAAGTCATCTTTGTTTGCTTGAGATCGGGTCCACGATTTCTCGGACAACTCAATGTCATCGAAATGATCCACAAAGA
This sequence comes from Rhingia campestris, assembly GCA_932526625.1. Taxonomy (NCBI): domain Eukaryota; kingdom Metazoa; phylum Arthropoda; class Insecta; order Diptera; family Syrphidae; genus Rhingia; species Rhingia campestris. The sequence goes on from CAKOBI010000102.1 coordinate 22,829, forward strand.
ACTTGCTGGCATCATATTGTGGGATCTTGTAAACTAGTTCTTCATCAGTGTCATCAGAAGCAACGTCATCCTGTAATGAGTGAAACAAAATTGAATATTAATGCTTTTTGGTGATTTAGATGCGAATGTAGTTATTTTCAGTTTGGAAAGAAACACTAACGAGATTATCCTACCGAAACAACTCGAACTCTAATCTGATCTTTGCCGAGACCAATTTCTGATTCTGAATCTTATTAAAACCTGAATCGTGAATTGTGTTCATCCACGAGTTGACACACTTGGTGTATTTCTGTTTCACTTTGATTACCCGAGAATCTCTGGTACTTGCATTCGGATCAGGTTCAATTAGATTGATAAAATATAACACGAATTTAATAAAATAAATAAGAAATAAATTAATAGAAAATACATTTTGTTTCGGTACGAAAAATGTAAACAATCGCCACTTGTTTCTATCAAATGGTAAATGGTATAAAAACAGCTGATGTTGACAAGTACAAAAAAAGGGAAATCCGAGGGCTAGCTTACATCAATATGTGTTGGGATTACATTCCAATGCATTAGACAAATATTTAAAAAAAAAACATATGAGAGGCTACAATCCGCTATGCGGATCGTTGAATACCCTATCCCATCCCATCCTTTAAATTAATATCCTCAAAATATAGGCCTTATGGCGATGAAATACAGAAAATGACATTGTCACAATATATTGCTCAGACAGTTTCTCAAAATCTTTTGTGGTTCGACAAAAAACAACGGTTTTCTATTGCTAATGCCTTGGGATGGGGTATACAAATGGTTTTTGTAAGAAAACGCCCCCAAAATGTGGGCGTAGGTGAAAATGATCTATGGACAAAATGTTTATATTACCATTGCGGAAGCATTTGTTTCAAAATTTTTTTCGAAAGTTTTAAAATTTGGACAAAAAACGTTTTTTACTTAAAACGCCCCCAAAAAGTGGGCGTGGCAAAAAACTTTGTATGGACAATATATAGATATTAGGATTGTCTAAATATATTGCTAACACACTTTTTTGAAATTCCTTACGGTTTGGCTTAAAACTACGTTTTTTCTAAAAAGGGGCGTGGCAGTGGGCGGATTTTAAAAATTTTTACACTTGTTCTGGTGACTCGGCCAAGGATCCTATGTACCAAATTTCATTATCCTAGCTTAAAATTTAAGGCCCAAAAATCGGTGACGAACAGACAGACGGACGGACGGACGGACGGACAGACAGACATGGCTAATTCGACTCAGCTAGCGATTCTGAGTCGATCCATATACTTTGAGGTATATGTAGCAAAATTATTTCTCTATGTTACAAACTAAGTATTAAAACTAATATACCCCCTTAGGATAGGGTAAAAATACGTTAAAAAATTCGTTAATTTGAAATACAACACTATTAACTTATATTAGTGGTATTTATGCAACGTTGGAAAGTCGTCGTAAACGTTGTAAACGTGACAAAATTACGACGTGATAAATGAACTATCAAAATTTGTATGGGAAATCTTTTCTAACAATATCGGAATTTTCTCACAGGAATTGGGTGCGTAAACTGAGATGGTAAACGTTATAAACTTTTGAAACTTAATTTTGACGAAAAATTCTAATTTCTAAAAAAATGACTGATGTGAGATTGAAAATTATACATTTTTTAATGAAAAAATAATAAATAAATATTTCTTTCAGAAACCTGATGGCCGTATAACGCCACTTCCTAAACGCCATCGTTTACAGCCTAATCATCGCTGGTCCGAAAGCTAAACAAAAACATATGAGAGGCTACAATCCGCTATGCGGATCGTTGAATACCCTATCCCATCCCATCCTTTAAATTAATATCCTCAAAATATAGGCCTTATGGCGATGAAAAACAGAAAAAGACATTGTCACAATATATTGCTCAGACAGTTTCTCAAAATCTTTTGTGGTTCGACAAAAAACAACGTATTTCTATTGCTAATGCCTTGGGATGGGGTATACAAATGGTTTTTGTAAGAATACGCCCCCAAAATGTGGGCGTAGGTGAAAATGATCTATGGACAAAATGTTTATATTACCATTGCGGAAGTATTTGCATCAAAATTTTTTTCGAAAGTTTTAAAATTTGGACAAAAAACGTTTTTTACTTAAAACGCCCCCAAAAAGTGGGCGTGGCAAAAAACTTTGTATGAACGAAATATAGATATTAGGATTGTCTAAATATGTTGCTTACACACTTTTTTGAAATTCCTTACGGTTTGGCTTAAAACTACGTTTTTTCTAAAAGGGGGCGTGGCAGTGGGCGGATTTTAAAAATTTTTACACTTGTTCTGGTGACTCAGCCAAGGATCCTATATACCAAATTTCATTATCCTAGCTCAAAATTTAAGGCCCAAAAATCGGTGACGAACAGACAGACGGACGGACGGACGGACGGACGGACGGACGGACGGACGGACGGACGGACGGACAGACAGACATGGCTAATTCGACTCAGCTAGCGATTCTGAGTCGATCCATATACTTTGAGGTATATGTAGCTAAATTATTTCTCTATGTTACAAACTAAGTATCAAAACTAATATACCCCTATGGGATAGGGTATAAATATTATTGAACGTGATTCTTGAAGAAGTTAAAGACAATCCGGAGTTATATGAGGTTTTTATGGAATACATAGGTACATACAATTTACTCAAGAAATAATTAATATTTTTTTAGAAGCCAACTGCCCAAAAATTCCATCAAAAGATTGCAGCAAAGTCCACGTTGATCAGCGACATCGATTGGATGTGCCTTAGGAGCAAAATGAGGTACCTAAGAAACACCTATGTTCTGGCAGTAGGCTGGAAAAGCAAAACAGGTGCTGGTCTTCTACCCGATGGAAATGAACAAAGTGTGGCTGAATATGTGCACAAAATCTGCCCCCACTTTGAAACGCTGGAGCAAATATTCGGGACTCGCAAAAATGTTAACCCACCAATAATTTATGAAAGCAGCTTTGACACAGATGAGCTCATTGAGGAAATTCCCGAGGAAATATTCGATGACTTCAATGACACTTCAAATTCATTGACCAACAACAGCAATGAGTTTTGTGTGAGCCCTGCCAACACATCAATCGACTCACAGCAGCAATTTGATTTTCCCTCCACGTCCAGTAAAACAAGACGTAAGTGTTTTTTTATACCCTATCCCATAGGGGTATATTAGTTTTGATACATAGTTTGTAACATAGAGAAATAATTTAGCTATATATACCTCAAAGTATATGGATCGACTCAGAATCGATAGCTGAGTCGATTTAGCCATGTCTGTCCGTCCGTCCGTCCGTCCGTCCGTCCGTCCGTACGTCACCAGTTTTTGGGCCTTAAATTTTGAGCTAGAAGGATGAAATTTGGTACACGTGCTCTTTGTTGCTCCCAGCAGAACAAGTGTACAAATTTTTGAAATCCGCCCACTGCCACGCCCCCTTTTTAGAAAAACGTATTTTTTGGCCAAACCATAAGGAATTTTGAAAAACTTTCTGAACAACATATTCTAGACAATCTGAATATCTGTATTTCGTTCATATAAAGTTTTTTTGCCACGCCCACTTTTTGGGGGCGTTTTTAATAAAAAACTTTTTTCGGTCAAATTTTAAAATTTTCTAAAAAAAATTTTGATGCAGAATCATTAGTAATATAAATATGAACATTTCGTCAATAGACCATTTTAACCCACGCCCACTTTTTGGGGGCGTTTTTATATAAAACCATTTTTATACCCTACCCCCTAACATATGCAGGAGAAAACCTTGTCTTTTGTAGAACCGTAAAAGTTTTTTATAAGCAGTCTGAAGAATTTGTTGTCACCATGTCATATTCTTAATTTTATCCACATCGTGTTTTTAGCCATGTCCACTTTTTGGGGATTTTAGTTTTACAGATAGGATGGGATAGGGTATTCAACGATCCGCAAAGTGGATTGTAGCCTTCTCATATGTTTTTAAGTAGCTGTGAAACATATCACGTTTTGGATTTTCATTTTTGTCGCAAGGAGTCATTTTTGCCAAAGGGTCCATTTATAGCTAGGCTTTTTAATGATATCTATAACTGGACTCTAAGTCCATATGGTAATCCTACACAAAAGTCAAACTCCAAAACCATTCTTCGGTGTGACACTTCCATTTAGGGGATTTGGAAACAAACTTATAAATAGCCTTATAAGTTCGTTTCCACATCCCCTAAATGGAAGTGTCAATGTATGTATCAAGTTTTTATACCCTATCCCATAGGGGTATATTAGTTTTGATACTTAGTTTGTAACATAGAGAAATAATTTAGCTACATATACCTCAAAGTATATGGATCGACTCAGAATCGCTAGCTGAGTCGAATTAGCCATGTCTGTCTGTCCGTCCGTCCGTCTGTCTGTTCGTCACCGATTTTTGGGCCTTAAATTTTGAGCTAGGATAATGAAATTTGGTATATAGGATCCTTGGCCGAGTCACCAGAACAAGTGTAAACATTTTTAAAATCCGCCCACTGCCACGCCCCCTTTTAGAAAAAAACGTAGTTTTAGGCCAAACCGTAAGGAATTTCAAAAAAGTGTGTTTGCAACATATTTAGACAATCCTAATATCTATATTTCGGTCATACAAAGTTTTGTGCCACGCCCACTTTTTGAGGGCGTTTTTAGTAAAAACCTTTTTTGTCCAAATTTTAAAACTTTCGAAAAAGTTTTTGATGCAAATACTTCCGCAATAGTAATATAAACATTTTGTCCATAGATCATTTTCACCTACGCCAACATCTTGGTGGCGTTTTCTTACAAAAACCATTTGTATACCCCATCCCAAGGCATTAGCAATAGAAATACGTTGTTTTTTGTCGAACCACAAAAGATTTTGAGAAACTGTCTGAGCAATATATTGTGACAATGTCATTTTCTGTATTTCATCGCCATAAGGCCTATATTTTGAGGATATTAATTTAAAGGATGGGATGGGATAGGGTATTCAACGATCCGCATAGCGGATTGTAGCCTCTCATATGTTTATACCCTATACCGTCCATCCGTCCGTCCGTCTGTCTGTTCGTCACCGATTTTTGGGCCTTAAATTTTGAGCTAGGATAATGAAATTTGGTATATAGGATCCTTGGCCGAGTCACCAGAACAAGTGTAAAAATTTTTAAAATCCGCCCACTGCCACGCCCCCTTTTAGAAAAAACGTAGTTTTAAGCCAAACGGTAAGGAATTTCAAAAAAGTGTGTTTGCAACATATTTAGACAATCCCAATATCTATATTTCGTCCATACAAAGTTTTTTGCCACGCCCACTTTTTGGGGGCGTTTTAAGTAAAAAAAGTTTTTTGTCCAAATTTTAAAACTTTAGAAAAAAATTTTGATTCAAATACTTCCGCAATGGTAATATAAACATTTCGTCAATAGATCATTTTCACCTACGCCCACATTTTGGGGGCGTTTTCTTACAAAAACCATTTGTATACCCCATCCCAAGGCATTAGCAATAGAAAACCGTTGTTTTTTGTCGAACCACAAAAGATTTTGATAAACTGTCTGAGCAATATATTGTGACAATGTCATTTTCTGTATTTCATCGCCATAAGGCCTATATTTTGTGGCTATTCATTTTAAGGATGGGATGGGATAGGGTTTTCAACGATCCGCATAGCAGATTGTAGCCTCTCATATGTTTATACCCTATCCCATAGGGGGGTATATTAGTTTTGATACATAGTTTGTAACATAGAGAAAACATATGAGAGGCTACAATCCGCTATGCGGATCGTTGAATACCCTATCCCATCCCATCCTTTAAATTAATATCCTCAAAATATAGGCCTTATGGCAATGAAAAACAGAAAATGACATTGTCACAATATATTGCTCAGACAGTTTCTCAAAATCTTTTGTGGTTCGACAAAAAACAACGTATTTCTATTGCTAATGCCTTGGGATGGGGTATACAAATGGTTTTTGTAAGAAAACGCCCCCAAAATGTGGGCGTAGGTGAAAATGATCTATAGACAAAATGTTTATATTACCATTGCGGAAGTATTTGCATCAAAATTTTTTTCGAAAGTTTTAAAATTTGGACAAAAAACGTTTTTTTACTAAAAACGCCCCCAAAAAGTGGGCGTGGCAAAAAACTTTGTATGCACGAAATATAGATATTAGGATTGTCTAAATATATTTCTCACACACTTTTTTGAAATTCCTTACGGTTTGGCTTAAAACTACGTTTTTTCTAAAAGGGGGCGTGGCAGTGGGCGGATTTTAAAAATTTTTACACTTGTTCTGGTGACTCGGCCAGGGATCCTATATACCAAATTTCATTATCCTAGCTCAAAATTTAAGGCCCAAAAATCGGTGACGAACAGACAGACGGACGGACGGACGGACGGACGGACGGACAGACAGACATGGCTAATTCGACTCAGCTAGCGATTCTGAGTCGATCCATATACTTTGAGGTATATGTAGCAAAATTATTTCTCTATGTTACAAACTAAGTATCAAAACTAATATACCCCCCTATGGGATAGGGTATAATAATTTTGCTACATATACCTCAAAGTATATGGATCGACTCAGAATCGCTAGCTGAGTCGAATTAGCCATGTCTGTCTGTCCGTCCGTCCGTCTGTCTGTTCGTCACCGATTTTTGGGCCTTAAATTTTGAGCTAGGATAATGAAATTTGGTATATAGGATCCTTGTCCGAGTCACCAGAACAAGTGTAAAAATTTTTGAAATCCGCCCACTGCCACGCCCCCTTTTTAGAAAAACGTAATTTTTGGCAAAACCGTAAAGAATTTTAAAAAAGTGTCTGAACAGCATATTTAGAGAATCGTAATATCTATATTTTGTTCATATAATGTTTTTTGCCACGCCCACTTTTTGGGGGCGTTTTCAATAAAAAACTGTTTTCGGTCAAATTTTAAATTTTTCGAAAAAATTTTTGATGCAGAATCATTAACATTATTAATATGAACATTTCGTCTTTATACCATTTTATCCCACGCCCACTTTTTGGGGGCGTTTTTATATAAAAACCATTTATATACACTACCCCATAACATATGAAGGAGAAAACCTAGTCTTTTGTAGAACCGTAAAAGTGTTTTGTAAGCAGTCTGAAGATTTAGTTGTCACTATATCATTTTTTCTATTTTATCCACATCGTATTTTTAGCCATGCCCACTTTTTTTTGGGATTTTAGGTTTATGGATAGGATGGGATAGGGTATTCAACGATCCGCACAGCGGATTGTAGCCTTCTCATATGTTTTTGATTTGACATCGGTAACAACCGAAAATATCCTTTCTACCTCTGCGTTCGAGTGGGGTAAGAGTCAAAGCGATTTCAACTAATTTTCCTTAATAATAGTATGTCGTCAAAATTTTGCGTTTGACAAATCTTGAACCACATTTTATCTATAATGGTAGACAATGTTCTTGTGCATAACTTTGGCGTACAGATTCACATCATTTGTTTCATAGTATGCGTGTGTTGAGAATTGGAATCAGTATGTTACACAATGTTCTTGTGTGCATGCAGATTTGATTAATTTGAGTACGTTCATAAGTTATGAATACGTGTAAGCAACTTGCCTTGTCATCAAAAATGAAAATTAATGCATTCAGATATAAAGGCTGTGTTCATTTTTATACCCTATCCCATAGGGGTATATTAGTTTCGATACTTAGTTTGTAACATAGAGAAATAATTTAGCTACTATACCTCAAAGTATATGGATCGACTCAGAATCGCTAGCTGAGTCGAATGAGCCATGTCTGTCCGTCCGTCCGTGTGTCCGTCACCGATTTTTGGGCCTTACATTTTGAGCTAGGATAATGAAATTTGGTATATAGGATCCATGGCCGAGTCACCAGAACAAGTGTAAAAATTTTTAAAATCCGCCCACTGCCACGCCCCCTTTTAGAAAAAACGTAGTTTTAGCCAAACCGTGAGGAATTTCAAAAAAGTGTGTTTGAATTATATTTAGACAATCCTAATATCTATATTTCGTCCATACAAAGTTTTTTGCCACGCCCACTTTTTGGGGGCGTTTTTATTAAAAAACGTTTTTTGTCCAAATTTTAAAACTGTCGAAAAAAATGTTGATGCAAATACTTCCGCAATGGTAATATAAACATTTTGTCAATAGATCATTTTCACCTACGCCCACATTTTGGGGGCGTTTTCTTACAAAAACCATTTGTATACCCCATCCCAAGGCATTAGCAATAGAAAACCGTTGTTTTTTGTAGAACCACAAAAGATTTTGATAAACTGTCTGAGCAATATATTGTGACAATGTCATTTTCTGTATTTCATCGCCATAAAGCCTATATTTTGAGGATATTAATTTTAAGGATGGGATGGGATAGGGTTTTCAACGATCCGCATAGCGGATTGTAGCCTCTCATATGTTTAAAGATGAAAATGTTTATAGTTGGATATTGTATTCTTCATGATAAAACGAACAATTACTTTGGCAAATGATTTGAGCATAACGTAAAATCCTTCATTTTTGTACTATGGGCTTGTATAAATCCCTTTATCCCTTTTAGCTTATTTTAGATGAAAAAATCCCACAAAAACGGATAAATCCCACGATCTGGCATCACTACTTTGTATCGGTTATTTATTTGGTAGTGGTAGTAGTAGAAGTTCATGGGCGCCGTAATGTGGACCGCGTTGGTGAATGTTAGTGACAGCTAACAACGACAGTGAAGGCAATAGAAAGTGGATGATTAGAGAGTGCACGCAAAGATTATAATGGGTGCGTTCCAGATTTCAGTTTTAGCAAGTTAACTTTGCCGGTGCACTACTTTCATTGGTCAATCGGCCATTTTAGTAACATGACATTTGAGGGGAAATGACTGGCGAAACAAGTTGAAAATTTACGCATAGACACCCAGGACCCAGATACGAGTGAAACAGCTGATTTTGCGTCGAACTGTCATCAAGATGTTTTTGATTTCAGCAGCATTACCTAATATTGTGGGTTTATTTAGGTTATTTCTTACTTTTTTGTTGAAGAATAATTATTCTGAATAGATAAAAGTAAATAAAAATCTATAAAATGTGGTAAAACGAAATTGCAAAATAAGGGTTGGTATAGTTTGACATCTACCTTGCCATTCATTAAGATTTTGCGTTCCCATCGCATCACCTCATTTTGCAGTTGAAATCTAAAATCCAAAACACGGCCAATGGGAGTACTTACTTCACTTGGAGATTTTTCTCTGCTGCCTCAGCTGAAAGTTTTTGAAAATAGTGTAAGCAGATCGCTTATCTCCCATACAAAAATCTCTACAGTGATGAAAATTAGCAAGGCATACCACCAACGCCGTATGGTATTCAACAGCTTAATTCTTAACAGCTCAAAATGTAATTAAGGTGCTATGCGAATACTGTAATGGCTAAAAGCAAGACACATTAGCAGAATTTTGTATTGACTTACATGCAGTGTAGTGACTCCTGTCATAACATTCTGCTTATTGTGTGATGTTTATTGATGTTTATTTGAACATTAATCACAAAAAATGGCTATCGTTGGATATGTTAACGTCTTGTGGTTCGTAATATTTGTATTCGTGAGTAAAAGTAAATGTTTTGAGTTAAGTTGAGAAAAGTCTCTCTTCCATTTTCGATACTTTTGTTTCATATATTTCGTTTTAGCTTTTTTATACCCTATCCCATAGGGGTATATTTGTTTTGATACTTAGTTTGTAACATAGAGAAATAATTTTGCTACATATACCTCAAAGTATATGGATCGAGTAAGAATCGCTAGCTTTATATAAAAACCATTTTTATACACTACCCCATAACATATGCAGGAGAAAACCTTGTCTTTTATAGAACCGTAAAATTGTTTTGTGAGCAGTCTGAAGAATTTGTTGTCACTATATCATTTTTTCTATTTTATCCACATCGTGTTTTTAGCCATGCCCCCTTTTTTGGGGATTTTAGTTTAATGGATAGAATGGGATAGGGTATTCAACGATCCGCACAGCGGATTGTAGCCTTCTCATATCTTAAATTTCAGTTGTTTTCTTTTGTGTTGTGCGGTGCCCTATTGACTTTTGCAGTGGATTTAGAAATAGAGACAACTTGCATATTTAACATGTGTTCACTTCCATTTAAAACTGCTTGTTCTATATTTTCTGCAAGGAGAATTCTGCACGTGTATTTCAGGCATAATACATCTTTGACAGTCTTCATATCTTAGGAAGTCGTTGGAGCGAATACATTTTTTTGATACATTCCACACGTCCCACAGAACATCTGACGTATTAGCTATCAAATCAATTATCTGTGGTGTCAATCTTTTTTATATTTACGAGAAAATTAGTTTAAAACATATGAGAGGCTACAATCCGCTGTGCGGATCGTTGAATACCCTATCCCATCCCATCCTTAAAATTAATATCCTAAAAATATAGGCCTTATGGCGATGAAATACAGAAAATGACATTGTCACAATATATTGCTCAGACAGTTTCTCAAAATCTTGTGTGGTTCGACAAAAAACAACGTATTTCTATTGCTAATGCCTTGGGATAGGGTATACAAATGGTTTTTGTAAGAAAACGCCCCCAAAATGTAGGCGTAGGTGAAAATGATCTATGGACAAAATGTTTATATTACCATTTCGGAAGTATTTGCATTAAAATTTTTTTCGAAAGTTTTAAAATTTGGACAAGAAGCGTTTTTTACTAAAAACGCCCCCAAAAAGTGGGCGTGGCAAAATACTTTGTATGAACGAAATATAGATATTAGGATTGTCTAAATATGCTACTCAGACACTTTTTTGAAATTCCTTACGGTTTGGCCAAAAAATAAGTTTTCCTAAAAGGGGGCGTGGCAGTGGGCGTATTTTTACACTTGTTCTGGTGACTCGGCCAAGGATCCTATCTACCAAATTTCATTATCCTAGCTCAAAATTTAAGGCCCAAAAATCGGTGACGAACAGACAGACGGACGGACGGACGGACGGACGGACGGACGGACGGACGGACGGACAGACAGACATGGCTAATTCGACTCAGCTAGCGATTCTGAGTCGATCCATATACTTTGAGGTATATGTAGCTAAATTATTTCTCTATGTTACAAACTAAGTATCAAAACTAATATACCCCTATGGGATAGAGTATAAAAACATATGAGAAGGCTACAATCCGCTGTGCGGATCGTTGAATACCCTATCCCATCCTATCCATAAAACTAAAATCCCCAAAAAAGGGGACATGGCTTAAAACACGATGTGGATAAATAGAAAAAATGATATAGTGACAACAAATTCTACAGACTGCTTACAAAACACTTTAACGGTTCTACATAAGACAAGGTTTTCTCTTGCATATGTTATGGGGTAGTGTATAAAAATGGTTTTTATATAAAAACGCCCCCAAAAAGTGGGCGTGGGTTAAAATGGTATATAGACGAAATGTTCATATTAATAATGTTAATGATTCTGCATCAATATTTTTTTCGAAAAATTTAAAATTTGACCGAAAACAGTTTTTTATTGAAAACGCCCCCAAAAAGTGGGCGTGGCAAAAAACTTTATATGGACGAAATATAGATATTAATAATGTCTAAATATGTTGTTCAGAAACTTTTTTAAAATTCCTTACGGTTTGGTCAAAAACTGATTTTTTCTTAAAAGGGGGCGTGGCAGTGGGCGGATTTCAAAAATTTTTACACTTGTTCTGTAGGCAGAGACGAGGATCCTATATACCAAATTTCATTATCCTAGCTCAAAATTTAAGGCCTAAAAATCGGTGACGTACAGACGGACGGACGGACGGACGGACGGACGGACGGACAGACAGACATGGCTTAATCGACTCAGCTAGCGATTCTGAGTCGATCCATATACTTTGAGGTATATGTAGCAAAATTATTTCTCTATGTTACAAACTAAGTATCAAAACTAATATACCCCCCTATGGGATAGGGTATAAAGACGGTAAAGAAGCCCAAATCATAACATATGAGAAGGCTACAATCCGCTGTGCGGATCGTTGAATACCCTATCCCATCCTATCCATAAAACTAAAATCCCCAAAAAAGGGGACATGGCTAAAAACACGATGTGGATAAATAGAAAAAATGATATAGTGACAACAAATTCTTCAGACTGCTTACAAAACACTTTAACGGTTCTACATAAGACAAGGTTTTCTCTTGCATATGTTATGGGGTAGTGTATAAAAATGGTTTTTATATAAAACCGCCCACAAAAAGTGGGCGTGGGTTAAAATGGTATATAGACGAAATGTTCATATTAATAATGTTAATGATTCTGCATAAAAATTTTTTTCGAAAAATTTAAAATTTGACCGAAAACAATTTTTTATTGAAAACGCCCCCAAAAAGTGGGCGTGGCAAAAAACTTTATATGGACGAAATATTGATATTAATATTGTCTAAATATGTTGTTCAGAAACTTTTTTAAAATTCCTTACGGTTTGGTCAAAAACTGAGTTTTTCTTAAAAGGGGGCGTGGCAGTGAGCGGATTTCAAAAATTTTTACACTTGTTCTGTAGGCAGAGACGAGGATCCTATATACCAAATTTCATTATCCTAGCTCAAAATTTAAGGCCTTAAAATCGGTGACGTACAGACGGACGGACGGACGGACGGACAGACAGACATGGCTTAATCGACTCAGCTAGCGATTCTGAGTCGATCCATATACTTTGAGGTATATGTAGCAAAATTATTTCTCTATGTTACAAACTAAGTATCAAAACTAATATACCCCTATGGGATAGGGTATAAATATGAGAAGGCTACAATCCACTGTGCGGATCGTTGAATACCCTATCCCATCCTATCTGTAAAACTAAAATCCCCAAAAAGTGGACATGGCTAAAAACACGATGTGGATAAAATTAAGAATATGACATGGTGACAACAAATTCTTCAGACTGCTTATAAAAAACTTTTACGGTTCTACAAAAGACAAGCTTTTCTCCTGCATATGTTATGGGATAGGGTATAAAAATGGTTTTTATATAAAAACGCCCCCAAAAAGTGGGCGTGGGTTAAAATGGTATATTGACGAAATGTTCATATTTATATTACTAATGATTCTGCATCAAAATTTTTTTAGAAAATTTTAAAATTTGACCGAAAAACGTTTTTTATTAAAAACGCCCCCAAAAAGTGGGCGTGGCAAAAAACTTTATATGAACGAAATACAGATATTCAGATTGTCTAAATATGTTGTTCAGAAAGTTTTTCAAAATTCCTTATGGTTTGGCCAAAAAATACGTTTTTCTAAAAAGGGGGCGTGGCAGTGGGCGGATTTCAAAAATGTTTACACTTGTTCTGCTGGGAGCAACAAAGAGCACGTGTACCAAATTTCATCCTTCTTGCTCAAAATTTAAGGCCCAAAAACTGGTGACGTACGGACGGACGGACGGACGGACGGACAGACATGGCTAAATCGACTCAGCTATCGATTCTGAGTCGATCCATATACTTTGAGGTATATATAGCTAAATTATTTCTCTATGTTACAAACTATGTATCAAAACTAATATACCCCTATGGGATAGGGTATAAACATATGAGAGGCTACAATCCGCTGTGCGGATCGTTGAATACCCTATCCCATCCCATCCTTAAAATTAATATCCTAAAAATATAGGCCTTATGGCGATGAAATACAGAAAATGACATTGTCACAATATATTGCTCAGACAGTTTCTCAAAATCTTGTGTGGTTCGACAAAAAACAACGTATTTCTATTGCTAATGCCTTGGGATGGGGTATACAAATGGTTTTTGTAAGAAAACGCCCCTAAAATGTGGGCGTAGGTGAAAATGATCTATGGACAAAATGTTTATATTACCATTTCGGAAGTATTTGCATTAAAATTTTTTTCGAAAGTTTTAAAATTTGGACAAGAAGCGTTTTTTACTAAAAACGCCCCCAAAAAGTGGGCGTGGCAAAATACTTTGTATGAACGAAATATAGATATTAGGATTGTCTAAATATGCTACTCAGACCCTTTTTTTGAAATTCCTTACGGTTTGGCCAAAAAATAAGTTTTCCTAAAAAGGGGGCGTGGCAGTGGGCGGATTTCAAAAATTTTTACACTTGTTCTGGTGACTCGGCCAAGGATCCTATCTACCAAATTTCATTATCCTAGCTCAAAATTTAAGGCCCAAAAATCGGTGACGAACAGACAGACGGACGGACGGACGGACGGACAGACAGACATGGCTAATTCGACTCAGCTAGCGATTCTGAGTCGATCCATATACTTTGAGGTATATGTAGCTAAATTATTTCTCTATGTTACAAACTAAGTATCAAAACTAATATACCCCTATGGGATAGGGTATAAAAAGACGGTAAAGAAGCCCAAATCATAACATATGAGAAGGCTACAATCCGCTGTGCGGATCGTTGAATACCCTATACCATCCTATCCATAAAACTAAAATCCCCAAAAAAGGGGACATGGCTAAAAACACGATGTGGATAAATAGAAAAAATGATATAGTGACAACAAATTCTTCAGACTGCTTACAAAACACTTTAACGGTTCTACATAAGACAAGGTTTTCTCTTGCATATGTTATGGGGTAGTGTATAAAAATGGTTTTTATATAAAACCGCCCACAAAAAGTGGGCGTGGGTTAAAATGGTATATAGACGAAATGTTCATATTAATAATGTTAATGATTCTGCATCAAAATTTTTTTCGAAAAATTTAAAATTTGACCGAAAACAGTTTTTTATTGAAAACGCCCCAAAAAGTGGGCGTGGCAAAAAACTTTATATGGACGAAATATAGATATTAATATTGTCTAAATATGTTGTTCAGAAACTTTTTTAAAATTCCTTACGGTTTGGTCAAAAACTGAGTTTTTCTTAAAAGGGGGCGTGGCAGTGGGCGGATTTCAAAAATTTTTACACTTGTTCTGTAGGCATAAACAAGGATCCTATATACCAAATTTCATTATCCTAGCTCAAAATTTAAGGCCTAAAAATCGGTGACGTACAGACGGACGGACAGACAGACATGGCTTAATCGACTCAGCTAGCGATTCTGAGTCGATCCATATACTTTGAGGTATATGTAGCAAAATTATTTCTCTATGTTACAAACTAAGTATCAAAACCAATATACCCCTATGGGATAGGGTATAAACATATGAGAAGGCTACAATCCGCTGTGCGGATCGTTGAATACCCTATCCCATCCTATCCATAAAACTAAAATCCCCAAAAAAGTGGGCATGGCTAAAAACACGATGTGGATGAACTAGAAAAAATGATACAGGGTTTTCTCCTGCATATGTTATGGGGTAGTGTATAAAAATGGTTTTTATATAAAAACGCCCCCAAAAAGTGGGCGCGGGTGAAAATGGTATATAGACGAAATGTTTATATTAATAATGTTAATGATTCATTGTCACAATATATTGCTCAGACAGTTTATCAAAATCTTTTGTGGTTCGACAAAAAACAACGGTTTTCTATTGCTAATGCCTTGGGAGGGGGTATACAAATGGTTTTTGTAAGAAAACGCCCCCAACATGTGGGCGTAGGTGAAAATGATCAATAGACAAAATGTTTATATTACCATTGCGGAAGTATTTGCATCAAATTTTTTTTCGAAAGTTTCAAAATTTAAACAAAAAATTTTTTTTACGAAAAACGCCCCCAAAAGTGGGCGTGGCAAAAAACTTTGTACGGACGAAATATAGATATTAAGATTGTCTAAATATGTTGCAAACACATTTTTTGGAATTCCTTACGGTTTGGCTTAAAACTACGTTTTTTCTAAAAGGGGGCGTTGCAGTGGGCTGATTTTAAAATTTGTTACACTTGTTCTGGTGACTCGGCCAAGGATCCTATATATCAAATTCCATTATCCTAGCTCAAAATTTAAGGCCCAAAAATCGGTGACGAACAGACAGACGGACGGACAGACGGACGGACGGACGGACAGACAGACATGGCTAATTCGACTCAGCTAGCGATTCTGAGTCGATCCATATACTTTGAGGTATATGTATCTAAATTATTTCTCTATGTTACAAACTAAGTATCAAAACTAATATACCCCTATGGGATAGGGTATAAAAACATATGAGAAGGCTACAATCCGCTGTGCGGATCGTTGAATACCCTATCCCATCCTACCCATAAAACTAAATTCCCCAAAAAAGTGGGCATGGCTAAAAACACGATGTGGGTAAAATAGAAAAAATGATATAGTGACAACAAATTCTTCAGACTGCTTACAAAACAATTTTACGTTTCTACAAAAGACAAGGTTTTCTCCTGTTTGGTCAAAAACTGAGTTTTTCTTAAAAGGGGGCGTGGCAGTAAGCGGATTTCAAAAATTTTTACACTTGTTCTGTAGGCAGAGACGAGGATCCTATGTACCAAATTTCATTATCCTAGCTCAAAATTTAAGGCCTAAAAATCGGTGACGTACAGACGGACGGACGGACGGACGGACAGACAGACATGGCTTAATCGACTCAGCTAGCGATTCTGAGTCGATCCATATACTTTGAGGTATATGTAGCTAAATTATTTCTCTATGTTACAAACTAAGTATCAAAACTAATATACCCCTATGGGATAGGGTATAAACATATGAGAGGCTACAATCCGCTATGCGGAAAGTCTTAAAATTTGGACAAAAGGCGTTTTTTACTAAAAACGCCCCCAAAAAGTGGGCGTGGCAAAAAACTTTGTATAAACGAAATATAGATATTAGGATTTCTAAATATGCTGCTCAGACACTTTTTTGAAATTCCTTACGGTTTAGCCAAAAAATAAGTTTTCCTAAAAAGGGGGCGTGGCAGTGGGCGGATTTCAAAAATTTTCAAACTTGTTCTGGTGGCACGGACGAGGATCCTATATACCAAATTTCATTATCCTAGCTCAAAATTTAAGGCCCAAAAATCGGTGACGAACAGACAGACGGACGGACGGACGGACAGACAGACATGGCTAATTCGACTCAGCTAGCGATTCTGAGTCGATCCATATACTTTAGGGTATATGTAGCAAAATTATTTCTCTATGTTACAAACTAAGTATCAAAACTAATATATCCTCCTATGGGATAGGGTATAAACAGTACACACAGCACATTATAAAATTGGTTGTGCGTGCGGTATTATTTGTTTATACCCTATCCCATAGGGGTATATTAGTTTTGATACTTAGTTTGTAACATAGAGAAATAATTTTGCTACATATACCTCAAAGTATATGGATCGACTCAGAATCGCTAGCTGAGTCGATTAAGCCATGTCTGTCTGTCCGTCCGTCCGTCCGTCCGTCTGTACGTCACCGATTTTTAGGCCTTAAATTTTGAGCTGGGATAATGAAATTTGGTATATAGGATCCTCGTCTCTGCCTACAGAACAAGTGTAAAAATTTTTGAAATCCGCCCACTGCCACGCCCTCTTTTAAGAAAAACTCAGTTTTTGACCAAACCGTAAGGAATTTAATAAAAGTTTCTGAACAACATATTTAGACAATAATAGTGTCTATATTTCGTCCATATAAAGTTTTTTGCCACGCCCACTTTTTGGGGGCGTTTTGAATTAAAAACTGTTTTCGGTCAAATTTGATATTTTTCGAAAAAAATTTTGATGCAGAATCATTAACATTATTAATATGAACATTTCGTCTATATACCATTTTAACCCACGCATACTTTTTGGGGGCGTTTTTATATAAAAACCATTTTTATACACTACCCCATAACATATGCAGCAGAAAACCTTGTCTTTTGTAGAACCGTAAAAGTTTTTTATAAGCAGTCTGAAGAATTTTTTGTCACCATGTCATTTTCTTTATTTTATCCACATCATGTTTTTAGCCATGTCCACTCTTTGGGGATTTTAGTTTTACAGATAGGATGGGATAGGGTATTCAACGATCCGCACAGTGGATTGTAGCCTTCTCATATGTTTTGCATTGGAATTGTTGTTGTAATGCAAAAAATGCGTTATAATTTTGTTGCGTGTCAGTACAGTGAGTTTGAACATCCAAAACTTTTTTCATAGAAATCTTGAATTTTTTTTTCAAATCCTTATAACTCGTAAACTGCTTAATAGATTCAAATGAAATTTGAAAAATTGATAGAATGGAAACTGTTCTTGAAAATGACATGGAACCTTTTTCAGCGGGGGGTCATTCAAGGGGTTTTAACTAAATTCTTCGTTCGGGACGTCATAACGCAAAAAGTACTATCATGAATTAAATGAAAATTTTCAATAAACTTCGAACACAAAAAAATTATCGTGAAAATTTGACCAAATTGGTACTAAAATTGGATTTTTTCCAAAACTTTTTCCATAGAAATCCTGATTTTTTTTTTCAAATCCTTATAACTCGTAAACCGCTTAATAGATTAAAATGAAATTTGGCAGGTTAATAGATTGGAAACTGTTCTTGAAAATGACATGGTACTTTTTTTTAGCGGGGGTGGTTCAAGGGGTATTAACTTAATTCTTCGTTCGGGACGTGATAACGCAAAAAGTACTATCATGAATTAAATGAAAATTTTCAATAAACTTCGAACATAAAAAAATTATCGTGAAAATTTGACCAAATTGGTACTAAAATTGGATTTTTCTCAAAACTTTTTCCATAGAAATCCTGATTTTTTTTTCAAATCCCTATAACTCGTAAACCGTAAAATAGATTAAAATGAAATTTGGCAAATTGTTAGAAAGGAAAATGTTCTTGAAAATGACATGGTACTTTTTTCAGCGGGGGTGGTTCAAGGGGTATTAACTCAAATCTTCGTTCGGAACGTCATAACGCAAAAAGTACTATCACGAATTATATGAAATTTGGTTACAAAGTGTATTAGGCGTTACTCTTTAAAATGGTATAAAAAAATTCTATAAACTTCAAACATAAAAAAATAATCGTGAAAATTGACCAAATTTGTACTAAAATTGGATATTTTGTAACGAAATTCTGTGTTCTTAGGTGTTGTTCGAAACTAGGAAGATTTCGAAAAATGGGTTCTCGATAAATGGTTTGTGTATTGGATGAAAATCCAATACACCGAAGTATTCTTATCGAGATGGTTCGAACTCATCCTCGAAACTTCCATCATTTTGTTACCTTCCACTTACACGGCCACCTTTATGACCTAGTGCTTACAGGCACACTAGGCCAGTCCAGGCAGCAAAAGTGGAAGGGTGTCCAGGCCATGACCGCTTGGCATGCTAGCATTAGCACGTTCTAGCTCGTCGGTGGGGGGGTTCTTGCTGTCCATAGCACTGGACGGCTCGTTACGCATTTACATGCCAGAGAATTTAAAAAGAAGGCGAGGCCTGAAAAGTTCTTCGTATGCCGCAGATAAGATGTTATAGTGGGGGAGAGCTTAAGATGTAAATGCTCTCACTGAGGTATACCCACCCCTGTTGCCACACAGTATTCCCTATGGGAACAGTTGCGAC
Source organism: Rhingia campestris (assembly GCA_932526625.1). Taxonomy (NCBI): domain Eukaryota; kingdom Metazoa; phylum Arthropoda; class Insecta; order Diptera; family Syrphidae; genus Rhingia; species Rhingia campestris. Next base: position 42,311 of record CAKOBI010000102.1, read on the forward strand.
ACCTTGGCTACCAATTCCTCAAATATTATTGGAAGCCCCTAACTTTTAGATTACCAGAGATTTCTAAAGCTCACAAGAATCTTATCTCAAACCAAAAAAATAAACGTCATCAAATCATCGCCCTCACTGTATCCTTCAATCATCAAGGAAGTGACGTCACTGTCAGCTTCCTCCACGTCATCGATGTCAACCCATGATGAGATCTCGAGGTTGTCACATCCACCTAGGAAAAATAACCTAACACTTCATGATGTGTCCTGAAAAGTCTTCAAAAAAAAGTCTTCCCAAATTCATAACGAATTAGTGGATCGAAGAAAAACGCCTTGAGAGAAACCATAAAAAAAATAACAGGTCGAAATTTTCTTTTAAAAATCACCACTCAACCAACTATACCCCCTTCGGGTTAGGGGTCAGAATATACCTGAGGTAAGGCATGCCTGTCGTAGAAGGCGACTAAAAATCCACTCCCCGTATACCGAGTGTAAAGCGTATACAAACAACAAAAATGCAATGAGTACAACGAAAAGATTTACTACCCCAGGTGGCAATTCAGTTTCACTGGAAAATCCACCCTCTACGGAGGTCGGCTCTACGGATTCTGGGGAGAGCCAATTATTGCAAATGTGTAACCCTTTCGGGAAAAGTTCAAGGGTAACGAGGTCACCTACATCAGGATCTCAAAAAAATATATGTGTCTCAAGGAGCTCGACAACACCAGAAGTGTCAGCCCACGAAAAACGAGACTCAGTGAAAAATAAGAGCCTAAAGGAAGAAAACGACGTTCTTCGAACAAGGCTTAACAATGTCGAACTGCTCTGCGAAGAGCTTCGTAAAGAAATTCTCCATCTAAAGGAAGAAAATATGACTCTGAAGAGTTCATTTAAAATACCAAAAACAAGTTCAAACGGCCCCGTGAATTCGGAATACCACACGGATGAAGAAGAACTCAGTCGCGAAACTGACTGGATCTTAAAGAAAAGACCAGTTAAAAAGAGGAAAGCTGTATCCTCTCCTGAAATAATAAACCGCGACAAAGAGATTATTAACAAAGCGAAACAGCTAAAACAACGTCCCCCACCGCCAATTAATGTGATCGGTATTGACGACTTTAACAAGTTGCATACCTTGCTAAAATCGTTGCCATTATCGGGCTACCAAGTAACTTCGCTAAGAAAAAATACATGGAAAGTCTGCGTTAAAGACCCTGAAAGTTACCGTCTATTATCTCGCAAGCTTAATATCGATAAAATAGAATGGTATTCTTTTGAAAATAAATCTGAAAGGCCTTTACGCGTTGTAGCTAGAGGGTTACATGCGTCGTGCTTAAAGGATGACATTGTAAATGATCTGAAAAACAGGCAATATAAAGTCATAGATGCCGTTAACATTGTCAAACGAGACCAAAAGCAAAAAGATGGCGAAGGAAATGTAATAAAACGCGGCCTTCCTTTATTTATACTCACTTTCGATAAAACAGAAAGTTTGAACAAAATTTATGAAATAAAAACAATACTTAATATTGTTGTAAAAATAGAGCCTATGCGTAAGCATTCCAAACTAGTTCCCCAGTGCAAGCGCTGCCAAGGATACAATCATACGCAAAGCTATTGTCAAAAAGAACCGCGGTGTGTAAAATGTGCCGGCAATCACCTGACGGTAGATTGTATGTCAGATAAGAAAGCTCTTGCTATTGGCATTAACTGTAAAATCATCCGGCTGCGAAGTAGCTAAAGAGTTGCAAAAAAGACGGACGAAATTTAATAGTATTAATTCACAGAAATTAAATTTAAACAAGCAACAGCCTAAAATTCCGATTAAAAATATGTCGAAGAAAAAGCAGGCCATAATCGAAGAACCTTAATGTCCACAAACTACGCGGCCATCAGATATCCGTTCGGATCTTGTACATCCAAAACCAAATGTACAAACGTATGCTCAAGCTACAGTATCCAATAACGCCCAAAAAAATATCTCACCTGACCCAGTTTCAAATGTATTTTCGATTATTCTTTCAAAACTTGAGGAACAAAGCAAAACGAATAAACTTATTTTTGACAGGCTCGTTAAGCTCGAAAATAGTATTCGCAATAGAAGTACCCCACCTTTAACATGAATAGATTGCTTAAAATTCTTACGTGGAATGCCAATGGCCTTTGGCAAAAACTTGGAGAACTTGAATTATTTATGCAGGAAAAAGATATAGACATCTGTTTAATATCCGAAACTCACGCAAAGAGTAATTCGAACTTAAAAATAAAAGGTTACCTCGACTATCATGCTCTACATCCATCGAATAAGGCTAGAGGTGGAGCCTCACTATATATAAAAGAGTGTATCGAACATTCGATTGATCTTAAACTAGAAATCGAAACAATGCAAGTTAGCTCTATACAAGTCAAAAGCAGACAATCCTTTCTGAAGATATCGTCTATTTACTGCCCACCACGATGCAAGGTTGAGAAAATTGACTTTGAAAACTTGCTTAATTCCCTTGGACAACGTTTTGTCATCGGAGGGGACTTTAATGCAAAACATACATTCTGGGGATCTAGATGCATATCACAGAAAGGTAGGATGCTTTATGATATAGGTAGAAAGTACAATACCGAATTTCATTCTACGGGAAAACCAACTTACTGGCCAACTGATGCTAGAAAAATACCGGATTTGATCGATTTTTTCATTGTAAAAGGTCTGCCGTCCAATCGAATCAAAGTTGAAGAATGCTTTGATCTTTCCTCTGATCATTCTCCAGTCATTTTAACAATGAGCGAGTCACTGATTATAAATGAAAAACCACCCAGATTAACAAACGTGAAAACCAACTGGGAAGGTTTCAAAAACGATATTGAAAATAATATCCGACTGGGTGTATCGCTTAGAACCCCATTGGAACTCGAAGTCGCTGTTGACTCATTTATCAATACCATCCAAAAAGCAGCATGGAATAATACTCCTCAACAGAACAAAATAGTGAGCTATAGTAAAATTAAGTACCCCCGTGAAATACAAGATTTAGTAAGACAAAAAAGAAAAGCTCGTAAAAGATGGCACCAAACTCGTGCCCCGCAAGATAAAACACATCTCAATCGGTTGAGTAATTTGCTATCAAATTCGATTAAATACTTTAAAAACCATTCAGTAGAAACTTATCTGCAAAGCCTAACCGCTGGAAAGGAATCGAATTATTCGCTCTGGAAAGCAATTAGAGTCATAAAACGGCCAAAAATCGCTGTGCCGCCCATTAGGGTAACTCAAGACGTTTGGGCAAAGAGCGATAAGGAAAAAGCTGACGTTTTTGCCTCACATCTTGAGGAAACATTTAAGCCATTTGATGGTCCGGCGGAAAATGAAAACATTAATATATTCGAGAGTACAACCGATAATAACATAGTAAGATATGCAAGTATTGCCGAGCTTAAACGGGAAATACAGAAACTAAAGCCTAAAAAAGCTCCGGGTTATGACCTGATTACAGGAGAACTTCTTAAAATGTTGCCTCGGAAAGCATTAACTAAGCTTCTTTTTATTATAAATGCAGCAATCAGATTAGAATACATACCAAGACAGTGGAAAGTCGCGGAAGTGATTATGGTTCTAAAACCAGGAAAATCACCGAATGAAATAAAATCTTACAGTCCTATTTCACTTCTTCCAATCATTTCAAAAGTTTTTGAACGGATATTACTCGGTCGCTTACACCCCATAATTGAACAGAAACGTCTTTTACCTGACCATCAATTTGGGTTTAGAAGTAAACATTCAACGGTGGACCAAGTACATCGAATTACAGATGTAATTGAGAAAGCTTTCGAAGAAAAGAAAATTTGTTCAGCCGTATTTCTTGACGTGTCGCAAGCTTTTGACAAGGTGTGGCACAAAGGCCTTACTTATAAACTAAGTCAAGTTTTGCCAGAACAATTATATAAAATCCTCGTGTCGTATCTTGAGCATAGACTCTTCCGTGTGAAACTTGGAAGCGAATATTCCGAGTTCAAAGAAATAATGGCAGGTGTACCGCAAGGAAGCGTCCTTGGACCAATCCTGTACCTCATATTCACTCGTGATATCCCACAAACAAACGATACAATAGTTGCAACGTTTGCTGACGATACTGCTATACTAGCAGTTGCCACAACAATAGAGGAAACAAATATTAAATTACAAAACGCTCTTAACGAGGTTAATGAATGGACTAAATCCTGGCGGATTGCACTTAATGAGAGCAAATCGATCCATGTAGATTTTTCGTATAAACGGACAAACAATTTGCCTGTATTTCTAAATACGGTTCGAGTCCCGTTTGCAAATGAAGCGAAATATCTCGGTATGACACTCGATGCAAAATTAAAATGGAAGTCGCATGTAAAAAAGAAATGCGAAGAACTTAAGAATAAATACAGAGAACTGTACTGGTTGCTCGGAAAATATTCGAAGCTTAACCTTGATAACAAGCTGCTATTATACAAGCAAGTGCTAAAACCGGTTTGGACATATGGTATACAACTATGGGGTTGTACCAGTGAAACGAATCTAAACATTTTACAAACTTTTGAAAACAAAATGTTAAGATCATTCGTCAATGCGCCGTGGTACATAAGGAACGAAGATCTACGCAGAGATCTGGGTATTCCCGCGGTTAAAGATGAAACAAAAAATTTTGCACGAAAACATAAAAAACGTTTATTAGGACACGTTAACACAACAGTCCTCCAAATTCTGGACGAAACAAATGTATTGCGGCGTCTTCAAAGAACTAAACCCTTAGATTTGGCCCGATAATAACAAACCGCGCTATAATTGCGGAAAAGCAGGAACTCTCAAAGGAAAGTTACCTGCCAAACATATTATATAATCGTGATAAAAAAATTGCTGGATAAGTCGAATACTTAGTTGCAATAGAAATACCAAATGGGTGGTGGTTTTAGTGAGTAAAAATCTCACACTACTTTGGGGACGTGCTCATCGTGTCTATGAAGATTTCCACCAGCCCACGGAAAAAAAAAAAAAAAAAAAAAAAACCACTCAACCAACAAGTTTATTAAACCCAAAAAAAAGTTTTTTTTTTTAAAAAAAAAATTATGAAAAAAATCATTATATATAAAAACATATGAGAAGGCTACAATCCGCTGTGCGGATCGTTGAATACCCTATCCCATCCTATCCATAAAACTAAAATCCCCAAAAAAGGGGACATGGCTAAAAACACGATGTGGATAAATAGAAAAAATGATATAGTGACAACAAACTCTTCAGACTGCTTACAAAACACTTTAACGGTTCTACAAAAGACAAGGTTTTCTCTTGCATATGTTATGGGGTAGTGTCTAAAAATGGTTTTTATATAAAAACGCCCCCAAAAAGTGGGCGTGGGTTAAAATAGTATATAGAAGAAATGTTCATATTAATAATGTTAATGATTCTGCATCAAAATTTTTTTCGAAAAATTTAAAATTTGACCGAAAACAGTTTTTTATTGAAAACGCCCCCAAAAAGTGGGCGTGGCAAAAAACTTTATATGGACGAAATATAGATATTAATATTGTCTAAATATGTTGTTCAGAAACTTTTTGAAAATTCCTTACGGTTTGGTCAAAAACTGAGTTTTTCTTAAAAGGGGGCGTGGCAGTGGGCGGATTTCAAAAATTTTTACACTTTTTCTGTAGGCAGAGACGAGGATCCTATATACCAAATTTCATTATCCTAGCTCAAAATTTAAGGCCTAAAAATCGGTGACGTACAGACGGACGGACGGACGGACGGACGGACGGACAGACAGACATGGCTTAATCGACTCAGCTAGCGATTCTGAGTCGATCCATATACTTTGAGGTATATGTAGCAAAATTATTTCTCTATGTTACAAACTAAGTATCAAAACTAATATACCCCTATGGGATAGGGTATAAAAACATATGAGAAGGCTACAATCCACTGTGCGGATCGTTGAATACCCTATCCCATCCTATCTGTAAAACTAAAATTCCCAAAAAGTGGACATGGCTAAAAATACGATGTGGATAAAGTAAAGGAAATGACATGGTGACAACAAATTCTTCAGACCGCTTATAAAAAACTTTTACGGTTCTACAAAAGACAAGGTTTTCTCCTGCATATGTTATGGGGTAGTGTATACAAATGGTTTTTATATAAAAACGCCCCGAAAAAGTGGGGGTGGGTTAAAATGGTCTATGAACGAAATGTTCATATTTATATTACTAATGATGCTGCATCAAAATTTTTTTCGAAAATTTTAAAATTTGACCGAAAAACGTTTTTTATTAAAAACGCCCCCAAAAAGTGGGCGTGGCAAAAAACTTTATATGAACGAAATACAGATATTCAGATTATCTAAATATGTTGTTCAGAAAGTTTTTCAAAATTCCTTATGGTTTGGCCAAAAAATACGTTTTTCTAAAAAGGGGGCGTGGCAGTGGGCGGATTTCAAAAATTTTTACACTTGTTCTGCTGGGAGCAACAAAGAGCACGTGTACCAAATTTCATCCTTCTAGCTCAAAATTTAAGGCCCAAAAACTGGTGACGTACGGACGGACGGACGGACGGACGGACGGACGGACGGACAGACATGGCTAAATCGACTCAGCTATCGATTCTGAGTCGATCCATATACTTTGAGGTATATGTAGCTAAATTATTTCTCTATGTTACAAACTATGTATCAAAACTAATATACCCCTATGGGATAGGGTATAAACATATGAGAAGGCTACAATCCGCTGTGCGGATCGTTGAATACCCTATCCCATCCTATCCATAAAACTAAAATCCCCAAAAAAGGGGACATGGCTAAAAACACGATGTGGATAAATAGAAAACATATGAGAAGGCTACAATCCGCTGTGCGGATCGTTGAATACCCTATCCCATCCTATCCATAAAACTAAAATCCCCAAAAAAGGGGCATGGCTAAAAACACGATGTGGATAAAATAGAAACATATGAGAGGCTACAATCCGCTATGCGGATCGTTGAATACCCTATCCCATCTCATCCTTTAAATTAATATCCTCAAAATATAGGCCTTATGGCGATGAAAAACAGAAAATGACATTGTCACAATATATTGCTCAGACAGTTTCTCAAAATCTTTTGTGGTTCGACAAAAAACAACGTATTTCTATTGCTAATGCCTTGGGATGGGGTATACAAATGGTTTTTGTAAGAATACGCCCCCAAAATGTGGGCGTAGGTGAAAATGATCTATGGACAAAATGTTTATATTACCATTGCGGAAGTATTTGCATCAAAATTTTTTTCGAAAGTTTTAAAATTTGGACAAAAAACGTTTTTTACTTAAAACGCCCCCAAAAAGTGGGCGTGGCAAAAAACTTTGTATGAACGAAATATAGATATTAGGATTGTCTAAATATGTTGCTTACACACTTTTTTGAAATTCCTTACGGTTTGGCTTAAAACTACGTTTTTTCTAAAAGGGGGCGTGGCAGTGGGCGGATTTTAAAAATTTTTACACTTGTTCTGGTGACTCAGCCAAGGATCCTATATACCAAATTTCATTATCCTAGCTCAAAATTTAAGGCCCAAAAATCGGTGACGAACAGACAGACGGACGGACGGACACACGGACGGACGGACGGACGGACGGACGGACGGACGGACGGACGGACGGACAGACAGACATGGCTAATTCGACTCAGCTAGCGATTCTGAGTCGATCCATATACTTTGAGGTATATGTAGCTAAATTATTTCTCTATGTTACAAACTAAGTATCAAAACTAATATACCCCTATGGGATAGGGTATAAAAAATGATATAGTGACAACAAGTTCTTCAGACTGCTTACAAAACAATTTTGCGGTTCTACAAAAGACAAGGTTTTCTCCTGCATATGTTATGGGGTAGTGTATAAAAATGGTTTTTATATAAAAACGCCCCCAAAAAGTGGGCGTGGGTTAAAATGGTATATAGACGAAATGTTCATATTATAAATGTTAATGATTCTGCATCAAAATTTTTTTCGAAAAATTTAAAATTTGACCGAAAACAGTTTTTAATTGAAAACGCCCCCAAAAAGTGGGCGTGGCAAAAAACTTTATATGGACGAAATATAGATATTAATATTGTCTAAATATGTTGTTCAGAAACTTTTTTAAAATTCCTTACGGTTTGGTCAAAAACTGAGTTTTTCTTAAAAGGGGGCGTGGCAGTGGGCGGATTTCAAAAATTTTTACACTTGTTCTGTAGGCAGAGACGAGGATCCTATATACCAAATTTCATTATCCTAGCTCAAAATTTAAGGCCTAAAAATCGGTGACGTACAGACGGACGGACGGACGGACGGACGGACAGACAGACATGGCTTAATCGACTCAGCTAGCGATTCTGATTCGATCCATATACTTTGAGGTATATGTAGCAAAATTATTTCTCTATGTTACAAACTAAGTATCAAAACTAATATACCCCCCTATGGGATAGGGTATAAAAATGATATAGTGACAACAAATTCTTCAGACTGCTTACAAAACACTTTAACGGTTCTACATAAGACAAGGTTTTCTCTTGCATATGTTATGGGGTAGTGTATAAAAATGGTTTTTATATAAAACCGCCCCCAAAAAGTGGGCGTGGGTTAAAATGGTATATAGACGAAATGTTCATATTAATAATGTTAATGATTCGGCATAAAAATTTTTTTCGAAAAATTTAAAATTTGCCCGAAAACAGTTTTTTATTGAAAACGCCCCCAAAAAGTGGGCGTGGCAAAAAACTTTATATAGACGAAATATAGATATTAATATTGTCTAAATATGTTGTTCAGAAACTTTTTTAAAATTCCTTACGGTTTGGTCAAAAACTGAGTTTTTCTTAAAAGGGGGCGTGGCAGTGGGCGGATTTCAAAAATTTTTACACTTGTTCTGTAGGCAGAGACGAGGATCCTATATACCAAATTTCATTATCCTAGCTCAAAATTTAAGGCCTAAAAATCGGTGACGTACAGACGGACGGACGGACGGACGGACAGACAGACATGGCTTAATCGACTCAGCTAGCGATTCTGAGTCGATCCATATACTTTGAGGTATATGTAGCAAAATTATTTCTCTATGTTACAAACTAAGTATCAAAACTAATATACCCCTATGGGATAGGGTATAAACATATGAGAGGCTACAATCCGCTATGCGGATCGTTGAATACCCTATCCCATCCTTTAAATTAATATCCTCAAAATATAGGCTTTATGGCGATGAAATACAGAAAATGACATTGTCACAATATATTGCTCAGACAGTTTCTCAAAATCTTTTGTGGTTCGACAAAAAACAACGTATTTCTATTGCTAATGCCTTGGGATGGGGTACACAAATGGTTTTTGTAAGAAAACGCCCCCAAAATGTGGGCGTAGGTGAAAATGATCTATGGACAAAATGTTTATATTACCATTGCGGAAGTATTTGCATCAAAAATTTTTTCGAAAGTTTTAAAATTTGGACAAAAAGCGTTTTTTACTAAAAACGCCCCCAAAAAGTGGGCGTGGCAAAAAACTTTGTATGAACGAAATATAGATATTAGGATTGTCTAAATATTCTGCTCAGACACTTTTTTGAAATTCCTTACGGTTTGGCCAAAAAATAAGTTTTTCTAAAAAAGGGGCGTGGCAGTGGGCGGATTTCAAAAATTTTTACACTTGTTCTGGTGACTCGCACAAGGATCCTATATACCAAATTTCATTATCCTAGCTCAAAATTTAAGGCCCAAAAATCGGTGACGAACAGACAGACGGACGGACGGACACACGGATGGACGGACGGACGGACGGACGGACAGACAGACATGGCTAATTCGACTCAGCTAGCGATTCTGAGTCGATCCATATACTTTGAGGTATATGTAGCAAAATTATTTCTCTATGTTACAAACTAAGTATCAAAACTAATATACCCCCCTATGGGATAGGGTATAAACATATGGAAGGCTACAATCCGCTGTGCGGATCGTTGAATACCCTATCCCATCCTATCTGTAAAACTTAAATCCCCAAAAAGTGGACATGGCTAAGCACACGATGTGGATAAAATAAAGAAAATGTCATGGTGACAACAAATTCATCAGACTGCTTATAAAAAACTTTAACGGTTCTACAAAAGACAAGGTTTTCTCCTGCATATGTTATGGGGTAGTGTATAAAAATGGTTTTTATATAAAAACGCCCCCAAAAAGTGGGCGTGGGTTAAAATGGTCTATAGACGAAATGTTCATATTTATATTACTAATGATTCTGCATCAAAATTTTTTTCGAAAATTTTAAAATTTGACCGAAAAATGTTTTTTATTAAAAACGCCCCCAAAAAGAGGGCGTGGCAAAAAACTTTATATGAACGAAATACAGATATTCAGATTGTCTAAATATGTTATTCAGAAAGTTATTCAAAATTCCTTATGGTTTGGCCAAAAAATACGTTTTTCTAAAAAGGGGGCGTGGCAGTGGGCAGATTTCAAAAAATTTTACACTTGTTCTGCTGGGAGCAACAAAGAGCACGTGTACCAAATTTCATCCTTCTAGCTCAAAATTTAAGGCCCAAAAACTGGTGACGTACGGACGGACGGACGGACAGACATGGCTAAATCGACTCAGCTATCGATTCTGAGTCGATCCATATACTTTGAGGTATATGTAGCTAAATTATTTCTCTAAGTTACAAACTATGTATCAAAACTAATATACCCCTATGGGATAGGGTATAAACATATGAGAAGGCTACAATCCGCTGTGCGGATCGTTGAATACCCTATCTCATCCTATCCATAAAACTAAAATCCCCAAAAAAGGGGCATGGCTAAAAACACGATGTGGATAAATAGAAAAAATGATATAGTGACAACAAATTCTTCAGACTGCTTACAAAACACTTTAACGGTTCTACATAAGACAAGGTTTTCTCTTGCATATGTTATGGGGTAGTGTATAAAAATGGTTTTTATATAAAACCGCCCCCAAAAAGTGGGCGTGGGTTAAAATGGTATATAGACGAAATGTTCATATTAATAATGTTAATGATTCTGCATAAAAATTTTTTTCGAAAAATTTAAAATTTGACCGAAAACAGTTTTTTATTGAAAACGCCCCCAAAAAGTGGGCGTGGCAAAAAACTTTATATGGACGAAATATAGATATTAATATTGTCTAAATATGTTGTTCAAAAACTTTTTTTAAATTCCTTACGGTTTGGTCAAAAACTGAGTTTTTCTTAAAAGGGGGCGTGGCAGTGGGCGGATTTCAAAAATTTTTACACTTGTTCTGTAGGCAGAGACGAGGATCCTATATACCAAATTTCATTATCCTAGCTCAAAATTTAAGGCCTAAAAATCGGTGACGTACAGACGGACGGACGGACGGACGGACGGACGGACAGACAGACATGGCTTAATCGACTCAGCTAGCGATTCAGAGTCGATCCATATACTTTGAGGTATATGTAGCAAAATTATTTCTCTATGTTACAAACTAAGTATCAAAACTAATATACCCCTATGGGATAGGGTATAAACAGATGAGAGGCTACAATCCGCTGTGCGGATCGTTGAATACCCTATCCCATCCCATCCTTAAAATTAATATCCTAAAAATATAGGCCTTATGGCGATGAAATACAGAAAATGACATTGTCACAATATATTGCTCAGACAGTTTCTCAAGATCTTGTGTGGTTCGACAAAAAACAACGTATTTCTATTGCTAATGCCTTGGGATAGGGTATACAAATGGTTTTTGTAAGAAAACGCCCCCAAAATGTAGGCGTAGGTGAAAATGATCTATGGACAAAATGTTTATATTACCATTTCGGAAGTATTTGCATTAAAATTTTTTTCGAAAGTTTTAAAATTTGGACAAGAAGCGTTTTTTACTAAAAACGCCCCCAAAAAGTGGGCGTGGCAAAATACTTTGTATGAACGAAATATAGATATTAGGATTGTCTAAATATGCTACTCAGACACTTTTTTGAAATTCCTTACGGTTTGGCCAAAAAATAAGTTTTCCTAAAAGGGGGCGTGGCAGTGGGCGTATTTTTACACTTGTTCTGGTGACTCGGCCAAGGATCCTATCTACCAAATTTCATTATCCTAGCTCAAAATTTAAGGCCCAAAAATCGGTGACGAACAGACAGACGGACGGACGGACGGACGGACGGACAGACAGACATGGCTAATTCGACTCAGCTAGCGATTCTGAGTCGATCCATATACTTTGAGGTATATGTAGCTAAATTATTTCTCTATGTTACAAACTAAGTATCAAAACTAATATACCCCTATGGGATAGAGTATAAAAAGACGGTAAAGAAGCCCAAATCATAACATATGAGAAGGCTACAATCCGCTGTGCGGATCGTTGAATACCCTATCCCATCCTATCCATAAAACTAAAATCCCCAAAAAAGGGGACATGGCTAAAAACACGATGTGGATAAATAGAAAAAATGATATAGTGACAACAAATTCTTCAGACTGCTTACAAAACACTTTAACGGTTCTACATAAGACAAGGTTTTCTCTTGCATATGTTATGGGGTAGTGTATAAAAATGGTTTTTATATAAAACCGCCCACAAAAAGTGGGCGTGGGTTAAAATGGTATATAGACGAAATGTTCATATTAATAATGTTAATGATTCTGCATAAAAATTTTTTTCGAAAAATTTAAAATTTGACCGAAAACAATTTTTTATTGAAAACGCCCCCAAAAAGTGGGCGTGGCAAAAAACTTTATATGGACGAAATATAGATATTAATATTGTCTAAATATGTTGTTCAGAAACTTTTTTAAAATTCCTTACGGTTTGGTCAAAAACTGAGTTTTTCTTAAAAGGGGGCGTGGCAGTGAGCGGATTTCAAAAATTTTTACACTTGTTCTGTAGGCAGAGACGAGGATCCTATATACCAAATTTCATTATCCTAGCTCAAAATTTAAGGCCTAAAAATCGGTGACGTACAGACGGACGGACGGACGGACGGACAGACAGACATGGCTTAATCGACTAAGCTAGCGATTCTGAGTCGATCCATATACTTTGAGGTATATGTAGCAAAATTATTTCTCTATGTTACAAACTAAGTATCAAAACTAATATACCCCTATGGGATAGGGTATAAATATGAGAAGGCTACAATCCACTGTGCGGATCGTTGAATACCCTATCCCATCCTATCTGTAAAACTAAAATCCCCAAAAAGTGGACATGGCTAAAAACACGATGTGGATAAAATTAAGAATATGACATGGTGACAACAAATTCTTCAGACTGCTTATAAAAAACTTTTACGGTTCTACAAAAGACAAGCTTTTCTCCTGCATATGTTATGGGGTAGGGTATAAAAATGGTTTTTATATAAAAACGCCCCCAAAAAGTGGGCGTGGGTTAAAATAGTCTATTGACGAAATGTTCATATTTATATTACTAATGATTCTGCATCAAAATTTTTTTAGAAAATTTTAAAATTTGACCGAAAAACGTTTTTTATTAAAAACGCCCCCAAAAAGTGGGCGTGGCAAAAAACTTTATATGAACGAAATACAGATATTCAGATTGTCTAAATATGTTGTTCAGAAAGTTTTTCAAAATTCCTTATGGTTTGGCCAAAAAATACGTTTTTCTAAAAAGGGGGCGTGGCAGTGGGCGGATTTCAAAAATTTTTACACTTGTTCTGCTGGGAGCAACAAAGAGCACGTGTACCAAATTTCATCCTTCTAGCTCAAAATTTAAGGCCCAAAAACTGGTGACGTACGGACGGACGGACGGACGGACGGACAGACATGGCTAAATCGACTCAGCTATCGATTCTGAGTCGATCCATATACTTTGAGGTATATATAGCTAAATTATTTCTCTATGTTACAAACTATGTATCAAAACTAATATACCCCTATGGGATAGGGTATAAACATATGAGAGGCTACAATCCGCTGTGCGCCTCGTTGAATACCCTATCCCATCCTATCCATAAAACTAAAATCCCCAAAAAAGGGGACATGGCTAAAAACACGATGTGGATAAATAGAAAAAAACATATGAGAAGGCTACAATCCACTTTGCGGATCGTTGAATACCCTATCCCATCCTATCTGTAAAACTAAAATCCCCAAAAAGTGGACATGGCTAAAAACACGATGTGGATAAAATTAAGAATATGACATGGTGACAACAAATTCTTCAGACTGCTTATAAAAAACTTTTACGGTTCTACAAAAGACGAGGTTTTCTCCTGCATATGTTAGGGGGTAGGGTATAAAAATGGTTTTATATAAAAACGCCCCCAAAAAGTGGGCGTGGGTTAAAATGGTCTATTGACGAAATGTTCATATTTATATTACTAATGATTCTGCATCAAAATTTTTTTTAGAAAATTTTAAAATTTGACCGAAAAACGTTTTTTATTAAAAACGCCCCCAAAAAGTGGGCGTGGCAAAAAACTTTATATGAACGAAATACAGATATTCAGATTGTCTAAATATGTTGTTCAGAAAGTTTTTCAAAATTCCTTATGGTTTGGCCAAAAAATACGTTTTTCTAAAAAGGGGGCGTGGCAGTGGGCGGATTTCAAAAATTTTTACACTTGTTCTGCTGGGAGCAACAAAGAGCACGTGTACCAAATTTCATCCTTCTAGCTCAAAATTTAAGGCCCAAAAACTGGTGACGTACGGACGGACGGACGGACGGACGGACGGACGGACGGACGGACGGACAGACATGGCTAAATCGACTCAGCTATCGATTCTGAGTCGATCCATATACTTTGAGGTATATATAGCTAAATTATTTCTCTATGTTACAAACTATGTATCAAAACTAATATACCCCTATGGGATAGGGTATAATGATATAGTGACAACAAATTCTTCAGACTGCTTACAAAACACTTTAACGGTTCTACATAAGACAAGGTTTTCTCTTGCATATGTTATGGGGTAGTGTATAAAAATGGTTTTTATATAAAACCGCCCCCAAAAAGTGGGCGTGGGTTAAAATGGTATATAGACGAAATGTTCATATTAATAATGTTAATGATTCCGCATAAAAATTTTTTTCGAAAAATTTAAAATTTGACCGAAAACAGTTTTTTATTGAAAACGCCCCCAAAAAGTGGGCGTGGCAAAAAACTTTATACACACGAAATATAGATATTAATATTGTCTAAATATGTTGTTCAGAAACTTTTTTAAAATTCCTTACGGTTTGGTCAAAAACTGAGTTTTTCTTAAAAGGGGGCGTGGCAGTGGGCGGATTTCAAAAATTTTTACACTTGTTCTGTAGGCAGAGACGAGGATCCTATATACCAAATTTCATTATCCTAGCTCAAAATTTAAGGCCTAAAAATCGGTGACGTACAGACGGACGGACGGACGGACGGACAGACAGACATGGCTTAATCGACTCAGCTAGCGATTCTGAGTCGATCCATATACTTTGAGGTATATGTAGCAAAATTATTTCTCTATGTTACAAACTAAGTATCAAAACTAATATACCCCTATGGGATAGGGTATAAACATATGAGAGGCTACAATCCGCTATGCGGATCGTTGAATACCCTATCCCATCCCATCCTTTAAATTAATATCCTCAAAATATAGGCCTTATGGCAATGAAAAACAGAAAATGACATTGTCACAATATATTGCTCAGACAGTTTCTCAAAATCTTTTGTGGTTCGACAAAAAACAACGTATTTCTATTGCTAATGCCTTGGGATGGGGTATACAAAGGGTTTTTGTAAGAAAACGCCCCCAAAAAGTGGGCGTGGCAAAAAACTTTATATGGACGAAATATAGATATTAATATTGTCTAAATATATTGTTCAGAAACTTTTTTTAAAATTCCTTACGGTTTGGTCAAAAACAGAGTTTTTCTTAAAAGAGGGCGTGGCAGTGGGCGGATTTCAAAATTTTTTACACTTGTTCCGTAAGCAGAGAAGTGGATCCTATATACCAAATTTCATTATCCTAGCTCAAAATTTAAGGCCTAAAAATCGGTGACGTACAGACGGACGGACGGACGGACGGACAGACAGACATGGTTTAATCGACTCAGCTAGCGATTCTGAGTCGATCCATATACTTTGAGGTATATGTAGCTAAATTATTTCTCTATGTTACAAACTAAGTATCAAAACTAATATACCCCTATGGGATAGGGTATAAACATATGAGAGGCTACAATCCGCTATGCGGATCGTTGAATACCCTATCCCATCCCATCCTTTAAATTAATATCCTCAAAATATAGGCCTTATGGCAATGAAAAACAGAAAATGACATTGTCACAATATATTGCTCAGACAGTTTCTCAAAATCTTTTGTGGTTCGACAAAAAACAACGTATTTCTATTGCTAATGCCTTGGGATGGGGTATACAAATGGTTTTTGTAAGAAAACGCCCCCAAAATGTGGGCGTAGGTGAAAATGATCTATAGACAAAATGTTTATATTACCATTGCGGAAGTATTTGCATCAAAATTTTTTTCGAAAGTTTTAAAATTTGTACAAAAAACGTTTTTTTTACTAAAAACGCCCCCAAAAAGTGGGCGTGGCAAAAAACTTTGTATGCACGAAATATAGATATTAGGATTGTCTAAATATATTTCTCACATACTTTTTGGAAATTCCTTACGGTTTGGCTTAAAACTACGTTTTTTCTAAAAGGGGGCGTGGCAGTGGGCGGATTTTAAAAATTTTTACACTTGTTCTGGTGACTCGGCCAGGGATCCAATATACCAAATTTCATTATCCTAGCTCAAAATTTAAGGCCCAAAAATCGGTGACGAACAGACAGACGGACGGACGGACGGACGGACGGACGGACGGACAGACAGACATGGCTAATTCGACTCAGCTAGCGATTCTGAGTCGATCCATATACTTTGAGGTATATGTAGCAAAATTATTTCTCTATGTTACAAACTAAGTATCAAAACTAATATACCCCCCTATGGGATAGGGTATAAAAAATTGTGTTATCAATTAAAGATTGACACACTCAAACTATTGTTTGTTACTATGTTTATTAATTGGAAAGCAAAAGAGGCAAATAAATGAATGACACCAAAAATTAAAAAAAAACATATGAGAAGGCTACAATCCGCTGTGCGGATCGTTGAATACCCTATCCCATCCTATCCATAAAACTAAAATCCCCAAAAAAGGGGACATGGCTAAAAACACGATGTGGATAAATAGAAAAAATGATATAGTGACAACAAACTCTTCAGACTGCTTACAAAACACTTTAACGGTTCTACAAAAGACAAGGTTTTCTCTTGCATATGTTATGGGGTAGTGTATAAAAATGGTTTTTATATAAAAACGCCCCCAAAAAGTGGGCGTGGGTTAAAATGGTATATAGAAGAAATGTTCATATTAATAATGTTAATGATTCTGCATCAAAATTTTTTTCGAAAAATTTAAAATTTGACCGAAAACAGTTTTTTATTGAAAACGCCCCCAAAAAGTGGGCGTGGCAAAAAACTTTATATGGACGAAATAAAGATATTAATATTGTCTAAATATGTTGTTCAGAAACTTTTTGAAAATTCCTTACGGTTTGGTCAAAAACTGAGTTTTTCTTAAAAGGGGGTGTGGCAGTGGGCGGATTTCAAAAATTTTTACACTTGTTCTGTAGGCAGAGACGAGGATCCTATATACCAAATTTCATTATCCTAGCTCAAAATTTAAGGCCTAAAAATCGGTGACGTACAGACGGACGGACGGACGGACGGACGGACAGACAGACATTGCTTAATCGACTCAGCTAGCGATTCTGAGTCGATCCATATACTTTGAGGTATATGTAGCAAAATTATTTCTCTATGTTACAAACTAAGTATCAAAACTAATATACCCCTATGGGATAGGGTATAATTACTATTACTTTTTCAAGAAAAATGATTAAGGAAAGTTCGTCAAATATAATGAATCAAATCACTTACCAGATTAATTGTAGCTGGCAAAATAATTGCTGTATGAAATGTCGTCCTGATGAAGTGCACTCCGTCGGGGATTTTAATTAGCCAACCAATTGGGTTGAGTTTATGTTTAAAAGTTTTTATTTTACCTGTTGATAAATTTGATTTATGGAAATTTGAACGAACTTTTACAAATAATAAAACTATAAAAATGACTTTAAAAAAATGATAAAAAAATTTTACTTAGCTTTGAATTAACTTATTTGGTGCGGGTTTAATTAATGTTGGTTGTTGGCGGGGAAGGTGTTGATGATGTCGATGGATTGGATGGTTGGTCGCTGGTGTTCGCTGGTGATCGCTGGTGGTTTAATCGAAGTGTCTATACTTGCGATGGCGATGCAGGTGCGTGGAATTGTCGTAGAAGCACTTCTTCACGCTGGTACAGAATGTAGGGTGGGGTGCTTTTCCTTTTGATGAGTGGGGTATCGAGAGCGTGGTGTTTGGAATGCTCGGATGGTGATATTTCGCTGGATATTGATATTTGTGCTGCTCTTGTGCGTATGATCGTTGTTGGGGGGGTTGGCTTAATTGGTAGCTCATGCAGTAGGTATTTTTTTTCTTTTTTTGTTTGGTTTTTTATTTGTGCTTTTCTTTTTCGATTATTAGTCGGTGATGAGATCGAAGCACGATTTTTCTTGTCGGCTTTGGGAGGCACTCGGTGGACGTATTGGTGCACTTGTTTTCTCTTATGGTGGTATGCTGGGACGTGTAACCTGGTGGTTGCGGTTCGTCTTTGCTGCTGCATGCGGTTCTTGCTGGCGAAGGCATTCTCACTGGTCTCGTGGGCGAGGCAGTCTCGCGATGGGCAGTTGCATGTGGTTATATTTTAGGGGGTGAAAGATACGTTTCGTCGTTATCACGTGCCCTTTGATATTCTGGGTCTTTTAGTTTTTTTTTGTTTTTTCTTTTATAGGGCGTTTAACTTATGGGTCACTTGCACTTTCACTCTGTTTTTATACCCTATCCCATAGGGGTATATTAGTTTTGATACTTAGTTTGTAACATAGAGAAATAATTTTGCTACATATACCTCAAAGTATATGGATCGACTCAGAATCGCTAGCTGAGTCGATTAAGCCATGTCTGTCTGTCCGTCCGTCCGTCCGTCCGTCCGTCCGTCCGTCCGTCCGTCTGTACGTCACCGATTTTTAGGCCTTAAATTTGAGCTAGGATAATGAAATTTGGTATATAGGATCCTCGTCTCTGCCTACAGAACAAGTGTAAAAATTTTTGAAATCCGCCCACTGCCACGCCCCCCTTTTAAGAAAAACTCAGTTTTTGACCAAACCGTAAGGAATTTTAAAAAAGTTTCTGAACAACATATTTAGATAATATTAATATCTATATTTCGTCTTTATAAAGTTTTTTGCCACGCCCACTTTTTGGGGGCGTTTTCAATAAAAAACTGTTTTCGGTCAAATTTTAAATTTTTCGAAAAAAATTTTGATGCAGAATCATTAACATTATTAATATGAACATTTCTTCTATGTACCATTTTAACCCACGCCCACTTTTTGGGGGCGTTTTTATATAAAAAACCATTTTTTATACACTACCCCATAACATATGCAAGAGAAAACCTTGTCTTTTGTAGAACCGTAAAAGTGTTTGTAAGCAGTCTGAAGAATTTGTTGTCACTATGTCCCCTTTTTTGGGGATTTTAGTTTTATGGATAGGATGGGATAGGGTATTCAACGATCCGCACAGCGGATTGTAGCCTTCTCATATGTTTTTTTTTTATTTCGTTGCTTAAAATGTTTGTTAATATGTAGGGTATTCTGTTTTTACTTTTGTATTTACTGTCGTTTATTTGTTGTCAAAAAATATCAAATTCACTGTCTAACTAGATTGTATTTAACGTAACCGAAATTAACAAAAAAAATCAATCCACGAACTGTCGCTTTTAAGCCGGGTGTACGCACCATAAGTCACAATCAAAAAAAGAGACCGGTTTAGTTGTCGTGAGGTCCTTTTATCATCACCTGACGTCACGCACACCAAGGCATTTTATTCCATGATGGTCGCCCAAACACTTCCGCGTTACCTCTTAAAAATCGTAATTTTATTTGAAAAATTAATATTTGGGTCTTAAAATTCAAATTCGAATTTTTCCAAAATGGGTGTGACCAAAACATAATTTTTCAAATAAAACTAATCGAGTTCGGGCTCCAGGAAATCGGCCATGCTTGAACGACATCATCCACTGCGCATGTATGCGTCAAACGCGTGTCAAAAAACGTCCATACCTCAGGTTAACAATAATTTAGTCATAACCATCCAAGCAACGAAGATTCACAGCACTTGGTAGCCTGGTGGTTAAAGCCACGACGATCCAGCCGACTTTATGCCTGTGTTCGAACCTTGCGAAATTCCTTTTTTTTTTATTTATTTTGTTGTTATTTTTATTGCTTTTTATTTGTTATATATTTTTTTTTATTACCCATATCAGATGATATAAAGTATCTGAATGCACTCATTT
>CAKOBI010000103.1:0-42734 GCA_932526625.1 Rhingia campestris
GGCCTACAGTCCGGAATGAACCTGGGCCTCAACCAACATGCCTCTCCAATTAGCCCGGTCCTTAGCTAACTGCCTCCAGTTGCACACTCCAAGTTGGTTTGAGGTCGGTTTCTACTTGTGCGCGCCACTTAAGGCGAGGTCTTCCTCTACTGCGTCCGATGTCTGGCTGGGAATCGAAGACTCTGCGAGCCGGAGTATTGGTGTCCATTCGTTCTACATGTCCTAGCCATCTTAAACGTCCAATGCGGAGTTTTTTGACCAGGGGCATGTCGCTGTACAGCTCGTATAGTTCTTGGTTGAATCTTCGTCTCCATAGCCCCGTCAACGCAAACGGGACCGAAGATTTTTCGAAGAATTTTCCTCTCGAATCTACCAAGGATTTCTTCATCCGCTTTTGATACGGTCCATGCTTCAGCGCAGTAGAGCAGGACTGGGATGATCAGGGTCTTATATATAGGGTCTCCTTAGTAGTTCGAGTGAGGGCTTTACTACTAAATTGCCTTCTTAGCCCGAAGAAACAGCGGTTGGCAAGAGTAATTCTTCGTTTAATTTCTGACGAGATGTTGTTGTCAGAGTTAATAGCGGAGCCGAGGTAGACAAAGTCCCGTACTACCTCAAAGTAATATCTGTCAATGGTGACGTTCTGTCCAATTCGTCGATGTTGTGAGTCCTTTCGTGATGACAGCATATACTTAGTATTACCCTCATTTACTGCTAAACCCATTTTCGCCGCTTCCTTCTCTATACTAGCAAACGTGGCTATGACATCACGTTGAGTCCTACCAATGATGTCAATATCGTCAGCGTATGCTAGTAGTTGCACCGACTTTTGGAAAATTGTGCCTCTGGTGTTGGCTTTGGAGTTTTGCACAATTCTCTCAAGAATCAGATTAAAGAAGTCACATGACAGCGCATCGCCTTGCCTAAATCCTTTTTTGGTATCGAATGTGTCATGACATGGCTCTGTACAGTTCGTCTCTATAAATGCTGTCATATGCGGCTTTGAAATTGATGAATAGGTGGTGGGTATCGATTTGGACTTCTTGAGTTTTTTCCAGGATCTGCCGAAGTGTGAAAATTTGATCAGTTGTGGACTTTCCTGGCCTAAAACCACACTGATAAGGGCCAATCAGGTTGTTGGTAAACGGTTTCAGGCGTTCACATATTACGGCAGATAGGATCTTGTAGGCGATGTTGAGGAGACTTATGCCTCTATAGTTGGCGCAGTTCAGAGGGTCTCCTTTTTTGTGGATCGGGCAAACGATGCTGAGGTTCCATTCTTCAGGCATATTTTCATCCGACCAGATTTGGCTTATGAGTTGGTGGATGTTACTTACCAAGTCATCTCCGACGGCCTTATAGAGCTCAGCGGGAAGGCCGTCATTTCCGGCAGCCTTATTAAGCTTGAGTTTAGATATTGCTTTCCTCACTTCACTCAGGTCGGGTGGTTGGCAGTTTTCGCTGTCGTTGCCAATATTGAATGGTTCGTTCTGCCTGACAGCGGAATGTTGTTCGTCATCGCCGTTTAACAGTCTGCAGAAGTGGTTCTTCCATATCCTCAGCATCGACTGTGTCTCAACTACAATATTTCCTTGTTCATCTCGACAGGATTCTGTTCGAGCCTTGTATCCTTGGCTTTGACGTTTTACACTTTGGTAAAACTTGCGAACATCGTTCCTGGAGTGGCACCTCTCTATATCCTCGATCGCGCACTTTTCTTGCTCTTGCTCTTGCTGAAAAGCCGATGTTCTTCCCTTCTTCTTTGCCTATAGAGCTCAATGGCAGCTCTCGTCTTCACCTGCAGCTTAGCCTTGTAGGCCTCGTTCTTGGCTGCGAGCATCTGTCGGCATTCCTCATCAAACCAGGGGTTTCTTGCTGGTGGGCGCGAGAAACCTAGCACATCAGTTGCGGCTGATCTAATGGCCTGTTGGCATCGTTGCCATTGCTCTTCGACATTCGATGCTGGTGGTATGGTGTTAATCGAGAGGTTAAGGGATACGCGTTGTGCGAAGGTCTTGGCGGTCTCTGGCGATTGCAGTCTTCCGACATTAAATTTTTTCACAGTATTTCTGGATTGTTGTGGCGTGGTGGATATCCGCATTCTTACCTTGGCTGCTACAAGGTAGTGATCCGAGTCGATGTTAGCTCCTCGGAATGTTCGGACATCCAAAATACTGGATGCGTGCCTCTTATCTATCGCAATGTGATCAATTTGGTTGACCGTTCGTTGATCTGGAGACCGCCATGTCCCCTTATGGATATCGAGGTGAGGAAACCCGTGTGCTGGCTATAGTGGCATTTCGTTCCGTAGCGAAATCAATTAGCCTAAGTCCGTTACTAGGCTATGTTTTCCGACAATACTTCTAAAGATGTCTTCTCTTCCTACCTTTGCGTTAAAATCTCCCAGCACGATTTTAACATCGTACTTCGGTAGTCGCTCATAGGTTTTGTCGAGGAGCTCGTAGAAGCAATCCTTAGCTATGTCATCTTTTTCTTCCGTCGGAGCGTGAGCGCATATAAGGCTTGTGTTGGCGAATTTGGCCTTGATGCGGATTGTTACTATGCGTTCGCTAATGTCTTGGAAACATAAGACTTCTTGCCTAAGTCTGGCACTTATAACAAATCCGCATCCGAATAGTCGCTGTTTCTGCTCACTATAACACAGTCCGTAGTATATGTCACAGTTTTTCATCCTCTTTTTGCCCGGACCATCCCATCGTATTTCCTGGATGGCAGTAATGTCTGCTTTGTAGCAGTTTAGGGCTTCCGCTAGTTATTCGCCTGCACCTCTCCTGTTTAATGTTCTCACATTCCAGGTGCAGATACGAACGTCGTTGTCCTTTTTTCGTTTAGCAGGGTCGTCAACAATAAAATCCGTCCTTTCCGAGGCTATTGGTTGCTTCGTAACCATGTTTTTTTTCTGTGGGTGGGTAGTTAGCCCAAAGCACAACCCCCAACCTGGATGACCAGTTCCAATTTATTAGATACCCCTAGGATACGGGGCCATCAGTATCCACTACGGGATTGAGCGCTGCCGTTGGCCTTTCGGTTCATCCGCCACCATCTCTGTTCAAGGGGCCTGACTAACCCTTGAAATTCCTAGACAACCTGTTGTCCGAATATGTCAGAGCAGCTCATCTAGGTTCACCTGGGACAGCAGGCCGGGTATTCTTCCGTGCCATTCTCACCAGGGTGTTTATAGTGTTGCTGTTTTCCGTCGTGTTATCAACACTCGCACTTATCGGTTAGCAAGTCAAATCCGGTTGGATGAGACCAGTACCCGATGGTTACCACTTGGAGGTAAAGATAAGCACATTTGATGTGTAGTCAGAGTTGCAACACTGGGCATTGCCAAGTTAACGCCAATCAGAGTCTACCCTCGTTCTACAGCACCCAAACATTTCTCGCAAACTATTATGTCAAATTGAATGAAATTCAATATATATACTACTATTACAGCTTGAAGCAATTCCACATAATTAGTTTTAGCCCAACTATCATTCAACGGAATTTTCAGTTTTGGCCAATAACGGAAAATCATTATTATTCACATTGACATCGATTTCTTCATATATCGGAGTAAACGTTCGTATAAACTCATTTCGACATTATTTATATCATTAATCAAAATGCGTACTATTTGATCTAACGCCTAACTCGCTGTGAAAGAGAAAGTTGCGTACGACCCAGTCGTGCACCCACCACTCGTTTTATAATAAAATTGTAATTATTTTTTTAAATACCTAGTCTCGAATAGATTTTTTTTGTGTTTCTGATTCAGCATTCTTCTGATACAATTTAACGTTTTTATTTTATGGAGAATCAGATGGATAGGATATTTTGAGAGCTGTGTTAGGGGCTACCACATACATAAATCGAGTGACGTGGTAGCCAAGGATGTCGCTTAGGTAGCTTTATCTTTGCGCTGTGGGAGGGTACACTCAGTTGAGCAATCATCACCTTTCGCTCAACATAAAAACTAGGAAATTGAACACAAACGATTATACCTAATCATTCTCTAACTTTTCGCGCCACACTTTTTTTTAATAATCTTACCTGATGCTAACACCTTTTCAGAGGCATGTATACAATTCGTAACACCAGTTCAGAGCTAAAGTAGCAAGAACCCCCCCATCCGACGAGCTAGGACGAGCATGTGCTAGCATGCCTACTGCTGCTAAGGCCTGAACACCCTTTCATTTCAGCTGCCCGGATTGGCCTGAGGATTCCTGTGGCCGATGGTCATAAGGGTAGCATATGAGATGGAAGGTATTGAGGAGTATTGGGATCGTGTGTCCATAAGAGAATTTTAGCGTTTCGTTCACTGATAACTGGGCATTCGATCTCCAAAAAATATATTCGCGTTTGATACTACTTGTACTGTGGTTAGAATGCAAACAATAACATCTGTTTTAGTTTACTCGCGTAGAAGTTTCGTTACAGGTGGCGCCCAACGTGGGGCACGAATTGTTAGAGTAATTTCATATTTTTATATGTTGATGATATTTTTTTTGAAATTCGAGGTTTAGTTTCTTTCAAAAGATTGTTCTGTCGGATCGTTTTAACAACCGTTGAAGATTTCTTAGAGACGGGAAGATCACCTAGTTTTGTCCGATAGATAGATATTTTCTTTATTCTATCTATAGCTGCTGCATAACTAGTGTCCTGCCATTTATGTCTGAGAAGTTTCCGTGACCAAGGGGGAGGAAAGTTCAAACAATTTATCCAGTTGTATCATATTGCAAAAGTTGATAGAATGTCAGTTGTAATTGTTTGGTTTTCCAAACCTAGTGTTTGATGTCTACGTGAAAGGTTTTCGTTGTCCGGTAGTGAAGATATGTAGATATTCGCTACGCCTGTTGCTACGATAACTGGATCATAGATAAAATACATAGATAAATCGATCTAGATAACGCCGACAGAATACTCATTTTTCAACAAGATGTCTGTCCAGCTTGTATATTTTTTAAAGGAAAACGAAGCTGTTGCATACACAAACGAATTGGTTGGAAGTGTCTTAAGCCGATCTCGTATTTAAACATTTTAAGAATTGTTGTTTTAATTTCCTAGTGGATTCGAACACTCATTATAGTCATTGTCGAATGAATATGGAAGATCGACACATTCACCCATTGTTTTATGAATTGTAAACATTATTATAAATCTATACACTTAATTTTTTTTTTTTTTTTTGATTATTATATGCTTTATTTTGATTTGATATTTTTAAAATTTAACTTATTAGGTTCTTATACATCCTTTTTTTCAACTCTAAGCTTAGAAATTCTGGGGTTTGAAAACCTTTTTTTTTAAAGCGTATTTTATTTCCCACAATTTCAACTTGAAATCCCTTTAACAAATTATAGTTATATTAACATATTACCCGTTATCTATAATTTATCAACTGGATACCGCTGAATAGCTACATTCCCTTATTTTATGTTTCATTTATTTTCGATATATTTATTTTTTTCTTTCTTTTTCAATGTCTGACCGTAATTAACGACTGGTAAAATCGAATTATTCCTTGCGGAAGGTAAAAGATCGACTCAACCTATCGGGAATTTCAGTTGGTCCTCAACTTTCTAATCAGCGTGATCCAATAGGAACAGTATCCTCTTCCCCGCAGCCAAATGTGGCTGCAAACACTTCTTCCCACTCCCAACAGGCTGAACCCCTTCCAGAAGTTCAACGGAGTTTGAATGGTGGAGTTTCTGAAACGGAGGGAGACGCCGATGTTAGCAATGGTGAACAACTTTCGCAGTATGTTCAGGAAGTTGTCACTGCAACGGTTGGTTTGAGTCAAGCAGATAACTTACGATGCATCCGTGAAGAGATGGAAAAAAGTAGAGTTGCTATTCGTGAAGAAGTCGCATCAATGGTGCGAGAACTTCTTTCTGCTCCCACCCCTCAGAATTTAAGGGAGCCAAATAATGTTCGTACATCCCCTCAAAATTCAAGACCGGTAAGACAGGATCCTCCTCCTACAAGTAACGAACCAAGATATGCGTCAAATGCTCAAAGAAGTCATGCAGACAACTTTTTAGCTCAACTGAGCAACCTTAACTTAAACGATCAGTCGCCCAGACAACAATCGTATTCAAATTCAAATTCGAATGGTCATTCCTCATCGAATCTTAGAGCTCACCATTTTCACAAATGGGGCATAAAGTTCGACAGTCGAAATATGACGATAGACGACTTTTTATTCCGTTTGGATAGAGTGCGAGAAGGATATGGTGTCTGCTGGGACGAAGTAGTTTTGAATTTCCATCAATTTGTGTCGGGTCAAGCTGAGACCTGGTTCTGGGTATTTTTAAAGTCAAACCCAAACGTGACCTGGCCAGCACTTAGGATTGCGCTCATAGATCAGTTTCGAGGACTTGAGTCAGATTCAGAGCTGTCGCGAAAGATGTCGGATCGCCATCAACGTTTTTCTGAAGTATTTAGATAGATAGATAGATATGTTTATTTCGTTTCAAATTTCATTTTGTTATCGCACAATTTACATTATTCGCACAGAGATATGATTAACGTATATAATCTTACTACTGAAAAAGTTGTTTAACATAGTGAAAGCATAGTTTGGTTTTACAAAAAAGTGACATATTGAGGAAACTACGAAAAAGAAAACCCCATTAAATATTAAAAAAAAAAAATAAAATATATATATATATATATATATATATATATATATATATATATATATATATATATATATATATATATATATATATATATATGTATATAAATAAAGTAAATAATTAATATGTGCAAAATTAATAAAGATAAATAAATAAATGTATGAATTAATACGGAAGTAATTTTGTGAGCCAAATAAAACAGAAATATAAAAATCAATTAAGTAAATAAGTATAAATATATATGAGTATATTAATAAGTAATTCAATAAATTTAATATAGGACAAGAAAAATAAATAAATAAATAAATAAAAAAACAGATAAATATATAAATAACTAAATAAATAAATAAATAAATAAATAAATAAATAAATAAATAAATAAATAAATAAATAAATAAATAAATAAATAAATAAATAAATAAATAAATAAATAAATAAATAAATAAATAAATAAATAAATAAATAAATAAATAAATAAATAAATAAATAAATAAATAAATAAATAAATAAATAAATAAATAAATAAATAAATAAATAAATAAATAAATAAATAAATAAATAAATAAATAAATAAATAAATAAATAAATAAATAACTAAATAAATAAACAAATAAACAAATAACAAGTAAAAAGAAATATGAACAAATAAATAAATTAACAGATAAATAAATATAAACAAATTAACAGATGAACAAATAGATATGTATTAGAATAAATAAATAAATTAACAGATAAATAGACAAATAAATATGTAAATTTTAATTAACATAATTACAATACCAACATTTATGAAATAAAATTGCATGGGTAAGCAAATCATGTAACCGTATGATGTAGCACATTGAGTTCATTTATTAGAGGATTATCGGGAATATTGCATCTGATTTGGAATGATTCAGAAAGTTTCTGTATTCTGTTTGAGATCAGATCAACACCAGCTTTTTGGTGCAGACCTAAAGTGGAGTAATGCCAGGGAAGATTAAATATCATTTTCAGGATTTTGTTTTGAGATATTTGAAGTTTTTTCACATAGCATTTAGCACAGTTGCCCCAGACTTGGCAACCGTACATAAGAATCGCTTGAAATATTACTTTATATATAATCAATTTGTTTTCTTTGGAAAGCAAAGATCTTCTGTTGACAAATGGGTATAACAATTTAATAGCGATATTTGTCTTTCTAAGAACCTGTGAGATGTGTTCGTTAAATGTCAATTTTTTATCGAGATATATGCCTAGATATTTAACAGACGTTTGCCAGGGTATTGAGTTTCCTAATATATTAATTTGATTTGCCGGTAAAAAGCAAGGCTTTCTTTTTCTGGTAAAAAAGATAGTTTGAATCTTATCGGCATTGAGCTTTATTTTCCATTTTGTGAAATAATCTTCTAAAATGTTTACCGCATTTATTAAATTTGTCTCAATGTTAAGACTTAATTCATGCGACGACAAAATTGCCGTATCGTCAGCATAAATTGCTGTACCACAGTTAGGAATAGTAGGAAAGTCAGATGTAAACAAATTATATAAGACAGGACCAAGGACTGAGCCTTGCGGAACACCAGCATTGACACTGATAAGACTAGAAACACCACTCTTAACATGCACTTTAAGATAACGATCTGAAACAAAACTTTTTACAATTTTACAAAGAAATGGAGGAAAACATAAGCTTATCATTTTACATATAAGCCCATCGTGCCCGACAGAGTCGAATGCTTTTTCGATGTCGAGTAAGATCATACCTGTAGAATTTCCTTTTGCACGATTTCTTTTAATGATGTTGCAAATTCTAAGAACTTGGTGTGAAGTACCATGATGGCGCCTAAAACCAAACTGTTCATTTGGATAGACCTTGTGATCATCGATAAGCTTCACTAACTTTTCTTTTATGATATTTTCATAAACTTTGCTTACTGAAATTAATAGGCTTCCTGCTTTAGATATTGCAACTACCTTCGCTAATTTCCATGCAGCTGGGAAGTATTGGATTTTTAGACACCCATTTATTATGAAGGTAAGGAACTTTATTCCCTCCCTTGGCAGGTTTTTGAGATAAATATTTTTTATATTATCTATTCCACCTGTCTTACGAACAACTAACCTATTTAAGAAGAACTCTGTATCTTGTTCTGAGATATATTCGTTTGATGGGGTTTCGTGACTAGAAATAATGAGGGTACGAAGGCTATTGTTTACTATAGTTGAGGTATTTGCATCCCCTAGATGCTGGGAAACAAGGTGATTCTTAGAAAAAATGTCAGCTAAAGCATTAGCTTTTTCTTTGTCTGTTAGATAAGAATTTATACCGTTTTTGAGACAAGGTATCTCTTTGTGCTTATTTTTTATAATTTTTACTATGTTCCAGAATGGCTTGGAACCTTTATCTAGAGACCTAAGTTTTACATTCCACCCATTGTTACGGTGCTCTTGCATTGCATAATTTATTATTTTATTCAGCTGCAGAACTGTATTACGAGAGGCTGTTTGGCGATATCTTTGCCAGTTTCTTCTGTGCATGTTCCTAACTCGTATAAGTTCTAAAATGTGAGCGGGGAGTTTTGGGCAAATATTTTTTTTTCGAACTCTTGGAATGTTAATATAAGCCGAGTTTAGGACGTGGTCCGAAAATTGCTGCACGGTGCTGTCAACATCCTCTTTCGTTGATATAAAGTCCAAGTTCATTGGAGTCTCTCTAAGGAGCCTTTTTAAATCCTTACGAAAATTGACCCAGTCAGCGTGTTTAAGATCTAAAAAGTACTGCTCTTTTTCCACGCCAGACCACCTTATCTTTGAAAGAACCGGGCTATGGTCCGAGCTAAGCTCATTTAAAGTGACTGGTTGAGATAATAAGCTAGAGATGTTTGTTACATAGAAGTCAAGAACAGATGGATTTCCAACGGAACTAGATGGGACATACGTAAAACTGGACGGAAAGATAATAGAGATAGGTAACAGCACAGACAAATCGGACAATATATTTCCCCATGAGTTTGCCCTAGAGCAACCCCAATCCCTATGCCTGCAGTTTAAATCGCCTCCTACTATATATGGGCAATTCATAGTAAAGCGCTTTCTGAGATCGTTTCTAAACGCACGACATCTTTGCTCACGTAACAACCTACATCTTATTTTACCAGGAAAATACACACAAAATATCTTAACTTTCCTTAGGTTTGACAGTGTTATTTCAATACCTACATTCTCCACGTATCGAGTCGGAATACACGGCAAAAGCTCATGTTGAAGTGATCTCTTTATCAATATTGCAACACCTCCGCCTCTTCTATCTTCTCTGTCCACACGATAGCATTTATACATCGGGGTAGAGATGCGAATTTCTGAATTTAACCATGTTTCGGTTACCAAAGCAATGTCAATGTTGTTAGTATTTAAAAAATGTATAAACTCTACATGTTTTTGCCTAATACCTCTGGCATTCCATGTTACAATATTAATATTATTACTTAAATTACTTAACATGATTGTACAAGAACTTAGACGCTAATTGTGCGACAACATTAAATTGCTCTACTCTAGATTTACATGTACCAAGTTTAGTGACCATCTCCATAACGAGTGAATTTAGTTCCTCCATTGAGAACAAATCTCCGCAGCCATGGGACACTGGCACATTGTTGTTGTTCAATACTCCGGACGCTGAAGGTTTTGCAGTCGAAGATGATGCGGTGTACTCCCATGCATGTGAGTGAATTATGTTGTTGTCCGGTTTGCTTTTTGCTTGTTTTGATGGTAGAGACGGAAAATCGCTCATGGAAAACAGTGAAATATTGTTGCTCGCATTGTTATTGTTGTTGTTTCGTACAGGCGAACTTTTGGCTTTCGTTTTATGTCTCATTTCTACATATTTATTTCTACTCACACATGTGTTATCGGTAGATACGTGATTACCGTGACAATTGGCGCATTTGTACACATTGGAGTTAGTGCACTCCGCAGTCTTGTGATGACCAGCGCACCGTGAACAATACGTCTTTACATGACAATTTTTTTCGCCGTGGCCAAACATTTGACAGTTGCGGCACTGCGTAACCCGGTTTTTTTGCTTTCGATGAAAGCTCCAGTTAACTTGAGTGTGAAATATAGAACGATAATTTTTCTTTAGTTCACTCAGTCTTATTGTTCTGTTTTCCAAAAATACTAAATAAATGAATTCAGAATATTTTTCATATTGTTTATCAATTTTTTTTATATCTTTGCATTTAAGACCCAGACGGATGAGTTCATTTTTTAATAAAGTTGTATCGCAATCATGCAGACCAAACAAAACAAATTTAAGAGCTCTTTCACTTCTTAAATCATGAGTGAAATATTGACAGTTTTCAGATTTCAACTTATTAAGAACTGTATTATACGATGTTAAGCTTTCACACATGATTTTTATTCCGATTGAAATTATTTTAATAGAATAATCACATACACTGATGGTTTTCATTAAATTGTGCACATATTCAGATGGTTTTTGTAGAAGTTTGATTGGAGGTACATTAATTACAGTGGTTTTACTTGGCAACACATGGTCGTCCATATCACTATCATTGTCACTGTCCGGTAGGCACTGTAGAGGGCTCCAATAATTGGAATTTTTATCCCTTTTAACTGTTGCCATACTTATATGTGGTTTGCGTTTTTTATCCGAGGACAGAGGGTTGTCCCCGGAATTGGGGGATCTCGCGCGCTTAACAATTTTGAAAAAGAAAACCGAGAGATACCAAAGAACGTTGCTTATAGCACCAAAGCTCAGGCGGAACTGATGATTCTGAAGTATTTGATGACTTTTATACCGCTATTTTGGAATTGAACTCTCGACTTCGATATCCCAAACCTGACCGCGAGTTAATTGAAATCCTTAAGCAAAATGTGCATAGCAAAATCGGGCAGCATATCATTACTTTTCAGACCGAGAGTTTGCAAGAAATGGTCTATGTCTGTCGGAAGTTAGAAAAGTATTTCGGAGATCATGATTCGCCAAAACCAAAAGTATTGCAATATCCACAGAATAGAAGAATGATCAATGAACTTGATAGACCCAATGAATCGGAAGATTCTGGTTGTTCTGCGCAGATAGATGCGGTTGCCTACAATCCGACAAAAACGTCATTTATCTGCTGGAACTGTAAAGTCGCTGGTCATTCATTTAGGGATTGTACCAGCGAGAGAAAAGGTTCATTTTGCTTTAAATGTGGCAAAGATAACACTATTTCGCCTCAGTGTCCGCAACGTGCGGAAAACTTAAAAAAGAGCAAAGTTCCAACCGGGGTACTTCGCTCTCAATAGGAAAACCCGGCAATACAAAACCATCCATAATACCTA
Organism: Rhingia campestris; assembly: GCA_932526625.1. Lineage (NCBI taxonomy): Eukaryota > Metazoa > Arthropoda > Insecta > Diptera > Syrphidae > Rhingia > Rhingia campestris. Next base: position 11,979 of record CAKOBI010000103.1, read on the forward strand.
CGCCAGACATTTCAATCATGAAACGTGAAGAACGACCTGCTTGTGAAGAAAAAAAAGAGAAACCACTACAACGTCACAAATCTCTGCATGAAAGATTAAAATTTTATTATGATACAAGGAATAGAATCTTTGGATCGAATAATTATCCCGTTTCGAAAAGAATACAGAAGTTGCGAACTCGTTTTCGAAATTAGAAAGATCTATATAAAGCGGCAGCTGCGATTTCGGAAATTAAATTCGTTCCAAATGATCCTCGACCTTACGCGGAAGTTATCATCTTTGGTGAATTCATGTGTGGTCTATTGGATAGTGGCGCAGCAGTCAGTTGTCTAGGCAAAGAAGGGTATGACCTTATAAAAACCAAAGATATTCCATTTGTTAAATCCATATCCGTAGTGAAAACGGCAGACGGGAATAATCAGCAAATAATTGGTTTTGTTACCACCAAAATGATTTACAATAATAATCAACATGACATTAAACTTTATATTGTACCATCACTAAAACAATCACTTTTACTTGGAGTAAATTTTTGGGAAAAATTTGACCTTGCTCCTCATTTGTTCTCAAGAACCTCAAATGCTTATGCAGTTTCTAACTATGTAGAAAGTCTTTCGGATGCGCGCGAATTATCAAGCGAGGAATCTAGTAGACTTAAAGATGTCATCAAATTATTTCCTTCCTCAGTCATAATGGGCTTAGGAAGAACGAGTCTGGAAGAACATGTCATCGAAACCGGGACGGCTGAGCCCGTCAAACAGCGGCACTATCCTATATCTCCGGCGGTTCAGAAACGTCTATATGTGGAATTGGATCGTATGCTTCAACTCGGTGTCATCGAAGTAAGTCCTAGCGCATGGAGTTCTCCGGTTGTTTTAATACAAAAACCAGGGAAAGACAGAATGTGCTTGGACATACGGAAGGTGAACAATGTCACAAAGAAGGATGCCTATCCACTTCCACATATAGAAGGTTTGCTATCAGATACACATTACATCTCTAGTGTAGATCTGAAAGATGCGTTCTGGCAGATACCGTTGGAGCAAAGCTCAAGGGAAAAGACCGCATTCACCGTTCCGGGACGTCCATTATATCAGTTCAGTGTGATGCCCTTTGGCCTGTGCAATGCGCCTCAGCGCTTATGCAGGTTGATGGACAAAGTGGTACCTCACGAACTTAGGGAAAACATTTTTGTCTACATAGATGACTTGCTTGTGACATCGCGCACATTTATAGAACATCTTTATATGTTGTCAGTAGTAGCCAACCGTCTTAAAGATGCCGGGTTGACTATCAATCTTGAGAAATCGAAATTTTGTTACAAGCAGTTAAAATAGTTAGGTTACATAGTTGGAGATGGGTGCCTTAAAACGGACCCAGGAAAAATACAAGCGATAACAGAGTTCCCGGTACCTAAAACTGCCCGGCAAGTTAGGCGATTTCTAGGTATGACAGGGTGGTATCGCAGGTTTGTAAGCAACTTTTCGTCTATAGCCGCTCCTCTAACCGACACTCTAAAAAAGGGAGTAAAATTTGAGTTCACAAATAAAGCGCTAGAAGCATTTAACCAACTTAAAACGTTACTTACTTTAGCTCCGATACTGGTCAACCCAGACTATAACAAAGAGTTTGTCATATTGTGTGACGCTTCTGCGACAGGTGTCGGCTGTGTGTTGTGTCAGGTAGATGAAAATGGATGTGAGAGACCCATTTATTACTACTCCCACAAACTAAACGCTGCGCAACAAAATTACAGTGTCACCGAACGTGAATGCTTAGCTGCGGTATGGGGGGTGCATAAATTTAGATCATACGTTGAAGGGCATAAGTTCAAAATCATTACCGACCACGCCAGTCTCCAGTGGCTGAAGAGTCATAAAGATTTAAGTGGAAAGTTGGCAAGATGGAGTATGTATCTTCAAGGATATGACTTTGAGATTGAACATCGTAAGGGTTCGCTAAACGTTGTTCCCGATGCACTTTCGCATGTGTATGGAGTAGACGCTGTTGAGCCACAAGTTTCAATATCAAAGAATGATCTCGATGTATTACACATAGATCTTGCAGACCCCAGTTTTCGATCTGAGGAATATTGCAAGATCATAGATATTATCGAACAAAACAAAGCACAGCTACCTGACCTTCGTGTATCGGATAATTTCGTTTACAAGAAGGTCAAACATTGCACAGGCCACCCACTTCAGGATGATTTGGTGTGGAAGTTATGGGTACCTCCACAGCTAACTGAAAACTTGATCCTTTTGGCTCATCAACCACCAAGAGCAGCACACGGCGGTATCGCAAAGACCCTGTATCGACTGCGTGAACAATTTTACTGGCCCAACATGCCAGCCCAGGTAAAATTCATTATCAGCAACTGTGACATATGTAAGTCCACTAAAGCCACAAATACCATATTAAGATCTACGATGGGATGTCAATTCGTGGTCGAACGACCATTTCAACATTTGTATCTCGACTTCCTAGGACCCTATCCCAGATCCAAATCTGGAAACATTGTTATTTTAATTTGCCTAGACCAACTAACAAAATTTGTAATACTTCAGCCCCTGAAGAAAGCAACTACTGATTCTACATCCAAGTTCCTTAAAGAGCTAGTACTTTTTCTTTTTGGTGTTCCGGAAACGATTTTAACAGACAACGGAAAGCAATTTACGAGTAATGAGTTCGGTAAATTATTAAAAACGTTTGGTATTCGACATATAAAGACGGCTTCATATGCCCCGCAAGCAAATGCAAGCGAAAGGGTCAACCGTTCTATTTTAGCAGCCATACGTTCGTACATTGACCCAGGTCAAACTAATTGGGATGAACAATTACCACAAATTGCTTGCGCACTTCGAACGGCAGTTCATTCGGCTACTAAAATAGCCCCGTATGAAGCTCTTTTTGGGCAGAATATGGTAGAACACGGGTCGACGTATCAGCTTCTTAAAAGCTTGAATTGTCTTAACCACGCTGAATTCGATACGCTACCTAAACCGGCTAAAATGAATATCTTGCATAGTTATATAAAAGAGTCCTTGGAAAATGCTCATCAAACATATGTAAAAATGTATAACACAAGAAGCAAACATATGCGTTTTAAAGTTGGAGACATTGTATTCCGACAAAATTTTGTTTTAAGCGATGCCGCTAAACACAAAAATGCCAAACTATGTCCGAAATTTATAAAGGGACGCGTTCGAAAAATAATTAGAAATAATCTTTACGAGTTAGAAAACCTTCATGGTATTTCTTCAGGAGTATATCACAGCAAAGATATAAAAAAATAAACAAACAAAAAAAAATGTTACGTATACGCCCGGCATACCCAGTCTGTGCATGAGAATCGGCTCAGAGTCAAAGTCGGTCGTCCTTTTTCTTGTTCTTTTTGGTCGTAAGTACTCGCACAAAGTACAAGTTTTGTAGAGAACGTCCTAACGCGAATACAATTAAAATATACATATTTTTTTTTAACACAACAAAGTTTGAGAACCACCGTCGAAAAGTGGACGTTTTTTTTATATTTTTGTTTTGGAATTATCTTTGGGTTCGTGTATTCGATTATAACAATCATTGTAGTAGATGACTAATATTGTCACTAACACACCGAGATAATTCATATGTGTTCATGTACATGGGGGATACCATAACCGACTTCGCATAAGGCGATCTTAAACGTCATGGCAAAAAAAAAAATAAGAAAAAACGGTAGCGATGGTACCTGTAAGAGTATTGTAGATGTATTTAAGAGAAAACTGTACAGCTGTGTCTACTCATCGGGCACTGACACTGATTCACTAACTATGATTAGAGTGTCACGAACGATGGATAGACAGTTGCTCAATACACATCGTGGTAAAACAATCATCCAATAAAGAATTAAAGAACATGTTTATAATGATTTCAACAAATTGAAACATGGTGTCAGATGTGGGGTTTCCTTAAATGAAAATTCAAAGTTTTGTGTCTTTTTTTTTTATTTGGTTCAAATTACGAAAAAAGATTAATGAAAAATAATAATAATAATTAATTAAATTAATTAAGATCAAGTTAGAACGAGTGATAGCAGAGTGATGGCGGAACAATCCATTAGAGGCCCAAGCGAAATGGATTTCGATGAGCCAGCAAGAAATTGGCCCATGTGGAAACAAAAATTTGAAATTTCTTTAACTGCGGCAGGGAAAACGGGAGCTGAAGAATCTCTAAAGGTAGCCTTGTTTCTTCACCACATTGGAGAGAGGGGCATCGAAATATTTAATGCACTCGCCATCCCCGCAGAACAAAAAAAATTATCAATAGTGTATTCAACGACGCAACATTGTAATGGAAACGTACAAATTCGGTTCAATCGTACAAAAACAAGATCAACCATTTGTGGAATTTGAGACAGAAGTGCGAAATCAGGCCTAATTCTGTGAGTTTACATGTTCATTTGAGGTCAAGCGGTGACAGCTTGGATGCAATTATTGAAAAGTGTAAAATTGCTGAGCTATCTGAAAAAAAATAAAAAACTGTTATCTGGAGACGAAAATGAGGTGAAAGTGGATGCAATGAAAGCGTTTAAAGCATGGGAAACAAAGAAGCCATTTGGAAAACAACAGAAGGTGAAAGATATACAGCTATGCTATCGATGTGGAATGGCAGCAACGGGACAGCATGACAAATTTTGTCCTGCATTAGTGGAAGGTCGAAAGTGTCGGGTCTGCAACAAGGCTGGGCATTTTGCTGTGGTATGCAAAAATAAGTATAGCGGTCGACGGTCATATAACGGAAATCAAGTGCATGCAGTTGAGTATGTTGCAGATGAACGAGAGGAAAAGAAAGGTGAATCAACATTTTCGCAGTCAACCGAAAGTCGTGGAATAAATACAGTTAATAGACGATATTATGATGATGAAGGTAAATTCATTAGTAAAAATAAATCTATTGTAAACATTTTTGATTGTAGACGTATAGGGCCGGTTGGGTGGTATCAGGAAATGCGATTTAACAATGTGAAGGTCAATTTCAAATTGGATACAGGTGCTGATGTGAGTTGCTTACCCCTCAAATATGTAGAGAAAATGAATTATTTGAACTTAATTAAAAAATCAAACAATAACTTGTGTGCTTATAATGATATCAAAATAAGCTCTTTTGGAACAATTACATTACCGTGTAATATAAAATTTAATAAGAAGAGCATGCCAATTCGATTTGAGGTAGTTGACAGCAAATTTCAGCCCATTTTGGGTCGTGCAGACTGCGAGGCATTGAAGCTAGTTAAGCGAATTGAGGTTATACAAAATAATCAAAAATTTATGTTGCCAGATTCCAAGGATGTTTTTATTAAACAGTTAAGTGATATTTTTGAAGGCTTAGGATGCATTCCCGGCAAGTGCCATATCCAGTTAAAAAAAGGTTCTGAGCCAGTGCTTACTTATAAAAAGAAAATACCATTTAACCTTCATGATCGACTGAAGGCTCAACTAGAGGCAATGGTTAGTGATGGTGTCATAAGTCTGGTAGAACACCCGACGGATTGGGTTAATAATCTGCAAATCGTTGAGAAAGCGGACGGATCCCTACGCCTGTGCTTGGATCCGCAGCCGTTAAACGCATGCATTCGTCGCCCACATTTTGCAATTCCGACTGCTGAGTCTATTACTAGCCGACTTACAGACAAATCGGTTTTCACAGTAGTAGATTTAAAAAATGGATTCTGGCAGTTGGAGTTGGATGATGAGAGTGCAGATTTGACTACTTTTTTTACCCCTTTTGGGCGTTATAGGTGGCATAGGCTGCCATTTGGAATTAGTATCGCTCCGGAGCTTTTTATGCGGAAAATGGTTCAGATTTTCGGAGATATTCCTGGGGTGGAAATATATTTTGATGATCTGTTCGTTTCGTCAAAAGACTACGATGAACATGATCATATACTGATGAAGGTTATAGAACGTGCAAGGGCAAACTGCGTTAGATTTAACATAAAAAAGCTTCAGTATAGACAAACGGAGGTAAAGTTTATGGGGCAGTCGATATCGAAAGGTAGTATAAAGCCAGACGGTAAATATTTAAAAGCAATAACGGAGTTACCACTTCCTGAAGATAAAAAGGCTGTTATGCGTTTGTTAGGTATGTGTAAATATCTTGCAAGATATATACCCAATCTATCTATTATAACAACAAACCTTAGAGAATTAACAAAAGTAGGAAAAAATTGGGAGTGGGGCGAAGAACATCAAAGAGAAGTTGATAACTTAAAAAAGATTATTAGTCAGGCACCAGTTCTGCGTGTGTTCGATCCGAAGGAGCCTCTCGTGATACAAGCTGATGCTTCCAAGGATGGAGTAGGATGCGTCCTGTTACAGAAAGGACAACCGGTAGCATTCGCGTCGCGAAGCCTGTCTGCAAGTGAACAAAAGTGGGCTCAGATTGAGAAGGAACTCCTAGCGATTGTCGTTGCATGTGAAAAGTTCCACTATTATATCTTTGGTCGTGATATAGAAGTTCATTCAGATCACAGGCCACTTGAGAGCTTAATCAAGAAAGAACTTGACAAAGTAACTGCTAGGCTTCAGAGAATGTTTATGTGTCTATTAAAATACCCAGGTCTTAAAATAAAATACGTTCCCGGGAAACAATTGCTGCTGGCTGATTGTTTATCAAGGGCGTATCTTAATGCGGGTGCGGAAGAGAAGCCAGATTTAAATTATGTTGTTCATAGCATTGTAAATAAAGTCTGTATGTCCGAAGCAAACAAATCCTGTTATCAGGTTGCTACACGTAACGATGAATGTTTAGGTCTCATATTAAAGTACACTGAGGGTGAATGGCCAGAATACAAGAAACTGAGTTTTGAATGTAAACAAATCTATGAAATTAAAGACGACATAAGTGTAAATGAAGATCTTCTGTTCTTTGGTGACAAGCTAATTATACCTAAAAAGCTTAGGGGTCAAGTTATAGACATGTTGCATGCTTCTCATCTAGGTATAGAAAAAACACGACTACGTGCACGGAGGCTATTTTATTGGCCAGGTATGTCAAAGGACATTGAGCAAAAAATTAAAATGTGTCGAGTTTGCGAAAAGCATAGGTATAATAATGCAAAAGAACCATTGAACCAGCATGAAGCACCAAAGTTTGCATGGGAAAAAATTTCAGTAGACATATTTGAACATGGTGGCGTTTCATATCTGGTTATAATTGATGCATATTCAAACTGGTTGTGTGTTGAGAGGCTTCGGAATAAGTCAGTTGATCAAATTATAAAAATTTTAATTTCTCGAATATTTTCCAAGTTGGGTGTTCCACTAGAGATTCGATCAGATAACAATCCTTTTAATAGCCGAAAGTTTAGGGAACTGGCAGAAGAGTTTAATATGAAACTAATTTTTTCAAGCCCGAGATATCCTCAGAGCAATGGGCTTGCAGAAAAGGGTGTGGGAATTGCAAAGCGTATACTAAAAAAATGTTTAGAGGAAGGAAAGAAAAATGATTTTCAATACCGAATATTAGAGTATAATGCCACGCCGTTGGCTAATATGTTGCTGTGACCTGCTCAACTTTTCATGGGTAGAGAAATCAAGACAAAAATTCCAACAACGACAAACAGTTTGAAACCGCATGAATTAAGCTCGGATGACGTTTTGAAACGAATAGAAAAAAAAGGCATGTTCAAGCCGAATATTATAATAAAACATCAAAACCTTTATCCAATTTGAATGAGAGTGATAAAATTATGTTTAGAAAAAGTGGAAGAGACTGGTCGTATGGTACGATTGTAAGAAAGGTTAATGAAAGATCATACATAGTTACCGATAGAGAAGATAATTCTTTCAGACGAAATAGGCGACATATTAGAAAATCGCATAATAGTGATCCCACAAATGTATTAGAGGACTGCACCTATGCCGACATCGATAATAGTCAAGCCATCGACAACGATAAAGAAGACAAAAATGTGTCGGAACCCCTCGATGTGGAAGAAAATATAAATAACGACATTATCGATGACGGCTTGGGTCAAGCACCTGACCGGCCAAATAATTTAGTCACAAGAGCAGGAAGAGTTGTAAGGCCTCCGGAACGCTATGGCGACTGGGTGGTCTAATTTATTATAACTATGTAATATATTATAATATATATATTTAAAAAAAATAGCGTGTAAGAGTATTGTAGATGTATTTAAGAGAAAACTGTACAGCTGTGTCTACTCATCGGGCACTGACACTGATTCACTAACTATGATAAGAGTGTCACGAACGATGGATAGACAGTTGCTCAATACACATCGTGGTAAAACAATCATCCAATAAAGAATTTAAGAACATGTTTATAATGATTTCAACAAATTGAAACAGTACCGCTTTTTCGTCTAGTCAAAAAACCAGACGGGTATAAAAGCGAGATCAGCGATGTCGGAGCCCTCTTTTTGATAAAAATTTTTGCTTGACCAAGTAACATACTGGTAAAGAACTGTCGTGACAACCATACCAAAAAAAAAAACCAAAAAGGAAAATTTAATTTAAGTTGTCTTCGGGTTATCCAACTTCTTAATTGTGTAAAAGTCGCCTTTAAGTGATACCCCCAAAGAAAAAAATAAAGTGTTTAATTTACTACACCCAAAGATTATGTGTTTTGGCTGCCCTAACCGCATTATGCAAAATAAATATTGCGTGCATAAAATTGTATAAAAACTCAAAGAACAAAATCAGTGGAAAGAAAAGTTAATTCCCATGCGTGCAAAAACAAATTACATACATAAAGAAAAAGAATCCGCGCCCCGCTAAGTTCACCAAGCAATAAACATTGTTGAAGAAAAGGCTTTCCGTTCAACAAGATTAGCTATACAGCCACAAACCCAACTCACGGCTGAAGTCTTCTGTCGGCATACGCACATGCGAATATAGCGCATCAACAAAACGACCTACGTCATAGGCGAGAGATTCATCTCGTCGTCACCAGCAGCAGCCCAGAGAAGCACCCAACCAACTAGAGTAAACTCAGCGCAGAGCCACCAACCACCCAAAAGTTCAACAAGCGCTCACCGAATCAACCACGTTACGATCCAGACGATCTGTTCCCGTAAACTACAGAGTACACCACCAAAACATTTCGAGACCGACGTCACCACCTCTATTTCTCCTTGGTATCCATCGTGTACCCTATCCGGCCCTTTGTGACGGTGATAAAGTGATAAGACTCCGAATCGACCGCTCCCGGTGCGAGATCGTACAGGTCGCTTATCTTCGGACCTATCAACCGCCATACACTTGGTAGAAGCCATCAATTCATCACCCAGAAGAGCTAAATGCAGCGCATGTTTAAGTATTTTGTATAGCTATATGTCTAGTTTTTATGTATATATCTCATGTTAATGTTTTTATTTTATATGTTCGCAACAAGATTTTAACGTACAAAAAATTTTTTTTAACTGTTTAGCACGTCGCATCAAAAAGAAAAAGGAAGGTTTTTACGTCATCAACAACTACCACGGGCTGGTGAAACATTGTGCACAATCGTCTCCCTCACCCCTGGACATCGGTTAGCAGGTAAAACGCAAAGAAGCGTCAGATCGGTAAGTGATCTGTTTTTTTTTTGTTTACATTTTTTTTTGTACACATTGAAGTGCGAGCATAGAATTTTTCGTTTACCTTAAATTTGAAATTTTTGGACATACTTATACCTTTAGAGTTTGCCTTTATTATTGCCTTTTTTTTACTATTAAGTTTTAAGTAACGAAGAAATCAACATTGAAAAGAACTCCTAGCTTTCAAAGAAAAGCTAAAATAAGTGTATTTGGATATACAATTAGAACAAAATTAGTGTTATATTAGTTGTTGACATTATCTATTAACAATGATGTACTAAGACTTTGATCAATTGTTGTTCTAAAATTTGAATTAAAATTTCAAAAGTATATAGTAATACGTGAAGACCATAGGCACTTTATTTATATAATATTCAATAGCTAAATAAGAACAAAAACAAACAAAAATAACTTTACTCTGAAGTAAGAGGGTTATCTTTTGCGAGAAGTAGATAAAATCAGTAGTTAAATTATCGAACATTTTGTCTTTGATATTTTACACAGAATGCGTCATTTTATATGTATGTATAGATATACCTACCATACCATCATTGAATTTATATAATAGAACTAATGGATGGTACAAATATAAGAATTCAAGAATTCAATTAAAGTATTTGAAACATCCAATTCCAAGGATGATCTTATGAGATAGTATATATGTATATTAACCTTTTTTTATAATAAAATTGTAATTATTTTTTTAAATACCTAGTCTCGAATAGATTTTTTTTGTGTTTCTGATTCAGCATTCTTCTGATACAATTTAACGTTTTTATTTTATGGAGAATCAGATGGATAGGATATTTTGAGAGCTGTGTTAGGGGCTACCACATACATAAATCGAGTGACGTGGTAGCCAAGGATGTCGCTTAGGTAGCTTTATCATTGCGCTGTGGGAGGGTACACTCAGTTGAGCAATCATCACCTTTCGCTCAACATCAAAACTAGGAAATTGAACACAAACGATTATACCTAATCATTCTCTAACTTTTCGCGCCACACTTTTTTTTAATAATCTTACCTGATGCTAACACCTTTTCAGAGGCATGTATACAATTCGTAACACCAGTTCAGAGCTAAAGTAGCAAGAACCCCCCCATCCGACGAGCTAGGACGAGCATGTGCTAGCATGCCTACTGCTGCTAAGGCCTGAACACCCTTTCATTTCAGCTGCCCGGATTGGCCTGAGGATTCCTGTGGCCGATGGTCATAAGGGTAGCATATGAGATGGAAGGTATTGAGGAGTATTGGGATCGTGTGTCCATAAGAGAATTTTAGCGTTTCGTTCACTGATAACTGGGCATTCGATCTCCAAAAAATATCTTCGCGTTTGATACTACTTGTACTGTGGTTAGAATGCAAACAATAACATCTGTTTTAGTTTACTCGCGTAGAAGTTTCGTTTCAACCATACCATTTAATCATGTATTTCACTTTAAGTACTTTGACTTTGAATATTTCGCTTTTTTAACCAAATTTCTTTACTTTTGTTAATCTGTCACACAGTTAATAGCATTTTTGCCTTTTTCCATCAAATTCCTTTAAGTTTTATCATTTTCTTCCAATAAAGTGATTACTTTTTGCATACCATACCATTTATTCATGTATTTCACTTTAAGTACTTTGACTTTGAATATTTCGCTTTTCTTAGCCAAGTTTCTTTACTTTTGTTAATCTGTCATACATTTAATAGCAGTTTTGCCTTTTTTCATCAAATTCCTTTAAGTTTTATCATTTTCTTCCAATAAAGTGATTACTTTTTGAATACCATACCATTTATTCATGTATTTCACTTTAAGTACTTTGACTTTGAATATTTCACTTTTTTAACCAAATTTCTTTACTTTTGTTAATCTGTCATACATTTAATAGCATTTTTGCCTTTTTCCATGAAATTCCTTTAAGTTTTATCATTTTCTTCCAATAAAGTGATTACTTTTTGCATACCATACCATTTATTCGTGTATTTCACTTTAAGTACTTTGACTTTGAATATTTCGCTTTTCTTACCCAAATTTCTTTACTTTTGTTAATCTATCATACATTTAATAGCATTTTTGCCTTTTTCCATCAAATTCCTTTAAGTTTTATCATTTTCTTCCAATAAAGTGATTACTTTTTGCATACCATACCATTTATTCATGTATTTCACTTGAAGTACTTTGACTTTGAATATTTCGCTTTTCTTAACCAAATTTCTTTACTTTTGTTAATCTGTCATACATTAAATAGCATTTTTTCCTTTTTCCATGAAATTCCTTTAAGTTTTATCATTTTCTTCCAATAAAGTGATTACTTTTTGCATACCATACCATATATTCATGTATTTCACTTTAAGTACTTTGACTTTGAATATTTCGCTTTTCTTAACCAAATTTCTTTACTTTTGTTAATCTGTCATACATTAAATAGCATTTTTTCCTTTTTCCATGAAATTCCTTTAAGTTTTATCATTTTCTTCCAATTAAGTGATTACTTTTTGCATACCATACCATTTATTCATGTATTTCACTTTAAGTACTTTGACTTTGAATATTTCGCTTTTTTAACTAAATTTCTTTACTTTTGTTAATCTGTCATACATTAAATAGCATTTTTGCCTTTTTCCATGAAATTCCTTTAAGTTTTATCATTTTCTTCCAATAAAGTGATTCCTTTTTGCATACCATACCATATATTCATGTATTTCACTTTAAGTACTTTGAATTTGAATATTTCGCTTTTCTTAACCAAATTTCTTTACTTTTGTTAATCTGTCATACATTTAAGTGATTACTTTTTGCATATCATACCATTTATTCATGTATTTCAATTTAAGTACTTTGACTTTGAATATTTCGCTTTTTAACCAAATTTCTTTCTTGTTAAGCTGTCATACATTTAATAGCATTTTTGCCTTTTTGCATCAAATTCCTTTAAGTTTTATCATTTTCTTCCAATAAAGTGATTACTTTTTGCATACCATACCATTTATTCATGTATTTCACTTTAAGTACTTTGACTTTGAATATTTCGATTTTTTAACCAAATTTCTTTACTTTTGTTAATCTGTCATACATTTAATAGCATTTTTGCCTTTTTCAATGAAATTCCTTTAAGTTTTATCATTTTCTTCCAATAAAGTGATTACTTTTTGCATACCATAGCATTTATTCATGTATTTCACTTTAAGTACTTTGAATATTTCGCTTTTTTAACTAAATTTTTTTACTTTTTCTAATCTGTCATTTCGAGATGATGAGCCTAGAAGAGAAATTGTCTCATCTGAGCGACTCAGCCTCGGAATCAAGTACTGTATACAGCATCAGTATACTCTCGGATGAATTGCATCCGGAATATACAGAAGCGCCAGGGACCCCAGGCAAAACGGCTCAAACTGATTCCAAGCGTATCAGGTTCACGCCAGCGGAACAGCGTCGTTTCAACAGAGCGCTGAAACAGGGTAGCAGCATAGAGCAAGCCCGCATCTTTGCAAAAACAAAAGATGATGCCAAAGAAACCAAACGCATGAGATCTGAGGACAACACACCACCTCAGTCCGAAGCGAAGCGAGCTCGCACTGGGAAAACAACCTCTGACAGAACCACCTATAGAGATATAGCGAGCTATGTCAGATTGGGTGTCGTACCAGTCGATATCGATCGCAATCCTCTCACGAATGAACAAATGGTTCAGATACAAGAGAGGATTATGGACATCACGATCGAACTGCGCGACGGGGATGCAAAGCCAGCTTTCCGCGGGACAACTTTCAAAGCCGGATGGCTCTTGTTAGTATGTGCGGACATCACCACTTCAGAGTGGATGAAAACAAACTTCCTCAGGCTAAAGGAGAAATGCGAGTTGGAAGTAATGCTTGTGGGAGAGGATGACTTTCCGAAACCACATATTGTCAGAGCTTTCTTCCCGCAGAGTACCGGTGTCACAAATGAGAGAATACTGGCAATACTAGACGGTCAAAACAGAGACCTAAATACGAGAACGTGGAGAGTTCTGCAAAGATCGGACGAGAAAGACATCGCCCACATGGTCTTTGCAATAAATGAGAGTGCGATGCGTAGGCTTGCGGAGCTAAAGGGGATGGTATCATACAGATTTGGCCAAATCAAGATCATCCTTAAAGGATCCGACAAGTCTGCAATTCAGACCCGAAAAAATAGTGTAAATGACACTGATAAAAAGAAAAAGTCGCCAGAAAAAACAAGCGCCAGCTCGTCGCAACCAGCAGCCAGTATTAGTACTGCCGCCGGAAGCGATACAAAGAAGACTGGTTCACTGCCTACGACTTTATCGCCAAACGCCCCTAGTACGAGCAACGTTAACATCAGCCAGCAACAGTTTAGACCAAAGCTAGCTGCGGAACGGGCGCGTGAACGGCAAAAACACGGACAGCGTAAAAACGGTCCGAGAGATAGACACGAAGGTCTTTCTCAACAGGGTATCGTACGCAGAAGAGGCGATAACAAGCCTTATAGGGTACGAAACCCTGAGCACGGTAGGAAGCGATGACCACCCTACTAAATGTGCTGCAGGCAAACCTGCACCGAGCTATAGGTGCCTCGGACACCTACAACCAAAGATGTGCCGAAGGGAACATCGCTCTAGGTTTAATCCAGGAGCCATGGGCAACAGAGGGTAAGATATTTGGTTTACAAAGTAAAACCAGAGAGCTCATCTTCGCCCGGGGAAATTTTAGACCAAGGGCAGCTCTTTTAGTTGCAAAAGATATAAAATTCTCTCCCATTCCAGGTTTCATTACCAAAGATCTGGTGGCTGTCCTTTTAGAAAGACGCAACGGCCGAGAGCTACAAAAAATTGTATGCGCATCGGCGTACTTTGCTGGAGATGACGAAATACCACCTCGCCCAGTACAGGAACTTGTCCAGTACTGCCAGACCCAGCAACTACATCTTATCTTCGGCTGCGACGCCAACGCGCATAACACAATATGGGGCAGTCGAGATACAAACAAAAGAGGTGAGTCCTTATTAGAATACCTATATAGCAACAATTTAGTTATACTAAATAAGGGTAATAAACCCACGTTTAGAAACGTTTTAAGAGAAGAAGTTTTAGACCTTACCATCTCTTCTCCGTTTGTCCAAAACACCGTCGAAAATTGGCACGTTTCTGGTGAGGCATCTTTATCGGATCACATGCACATAAGTTTCCAATTAAGATGCAACACCGAGGATGCGCCGATTAAATACGACAACAAACTCACAAATTGGAGAACGTATCGAGAAAATCTATCGATTAAATGTGACATACTTCCAGAAAAACCTTCATGTGTAAGTGAAGCGGAAGTCGCACAATGTCAACTAAATGACATTATCATCTCATCTTTTACAAATAGCTGTAAGGTTAAACGCACTGTGGCAAAGAGGTGCACACCATGGTGGAACGATAACCTAGAAAGTTTCCGTAAAAGAGTAAGAAAACTTTTCAATAAAGCCAAACGCACCGGAAAGTGGGACCAATATAAATCTCTACTTACCCAATACAACATAGAGTTGCGAAAATCAAAAAGAGCGTCCTGGCGCAAATACTGTGAGGAACTCGAAGAGCTTCCGGCGGTGGCGCGTCTCCAGAGGGCACTCTCGAAAGATAAAACAAACTGCATGGGATTACTAGTCAAAGCTGACCGTAAAATCACATGCGACCGGGAAGAAACGTTGACCACACTTCTTCAGGTACACTTTCCCGGCTCTACAATCACAAGTGAGTTTCATGAACACATGATAGATGACTCACCTCCTATAAACCTGAAAAGGACTAATAGTTTATCCGGCAAACTTTTCACTCCGGATAAGGTCAAATGGGCGATCAACTCATTTAAACCATACAAGGCACCAGGGACAGACCGAATCTTTCCTGCTCTTATACAAAAGGGCTTGGACTTTTTCCTACCCACTATGGTAGCCTTATTTAGGTTTAGTTTCAATTGGGGCTACATACCACAAACCTGGAGGGAGGTAAACGTGGTATTTATCCCCAAACCAGGCAAACCAATAGAACTACCTAAATCATACCGTCCAATAAGCTTAACATCGTTTTTCCTGAAAACAATGGAAAGAATACTTGACGTACACATTAGAGAGTGCTTAAATGAAAGCACTCCTCTGCACCCATGTCAATTCGCCTACCAAAAAGGTAAATCCACGGAAGGAGCACTTCTAAGTTTAACATCACAAATAAAAAGTGCATACGAAAACAAAGAAGTAGCTTTATGTGCCTTCCTAGACATAGAGGGCGCTTTTGACAACACTGGATATGACTCCATATCAAATGCTTTGACTCATAGAAGAATAGATCATCCCACCATCAAATGGATCAAAGCGATGCTTGAAAGTCGGAAAATAACTGCTTCATCAGCACAGACCTCAGTATCAGTAACAGCCGTTAAAGGCTGCCCTCAGGGAGGAGTACTCTCACCCCTACTATGGTCTCTGGTTATCGATAACCTACTTCAAGACCTAAGTAATGCAGGTTTCAATATAATTGGATACGCCGATGACCTAGTCATCATAATAAAGGGCAAAGAACCAAACGAAGTTACAACACGTTTGCAAAACGCCCTTAAGATAGTCATAGACTGGTGTTATAAAGAAAGTCTCTCTATAAACCCCAGCAAGGCTATCATCGTCCCTTTTACAAAAAGGAGGAAATTAAATCTTACCCAAATTTCAATAAATGGTACATACATTGAGTATTCCAACGAAGTAAAATATCTTGGAGTGATCCTCGATAAAAAACTAAGCTGGAACTCCCACATCAACAACAAAATTCAAAAAGCAACCAAAGCTTTCTGGGCTTGCCGAAGCATATATGGTAAAACCTGGGGAATCTCTCCAAAGACCACACACTGGATCTACACGATCATGGTCAGGCCCATTATAACATACGCTTCAATAGTATGGTGGAACAAAGTCACCCAAAAAACAACTATAAATAAATTAAACAAGGTACAACGGCTTGCCTGTCTGGGCATTACCGGAGCTATGCGTACCTGTCCCACGGCGGCTATGGAAGCCATAATAGGACTAACACCTCTCCACATTTACATAAAAAAAGTGGCAATTCGCAGCTCAGCAAGTTTGACACAAGCGGAAGAATTAAACATTAGTGAACATCTAAAACTAATTGAACTTCTATCCGAACTTCCAGAACTTGACATGATCTGTGCGGTTACAGACCGCTTACCAAAGACACTATGCTTCGACAAAAGATTCTCAACGGAGATCACAACCAGAGAAGCATGGTGTAGCAACAACCCTCCAAACTGCCTAAACGGCCTAAAGTGGTATACGGATGGTTCTAAAATGGACTCAGGGGTAGGAGCTGGCATACATGGACCAAATAAAAACATCTCAATACCTATGGGAAAAAACCCTAGTGTATTCCAAGCTGAGCTCCATGCCATAAAAGAATGCGCAAACCTAATACACAACTCAGGTATTAAAGGCGCAAACATCCATATATTCACGGACAGTCAAGCAGCTATAAAAGCCCTTAGCTCACACATCATTGACTCCAAATCAGTACTACACTGCTTCAACTCCCTCCAAACACTCAGTTCCAGGAACAAGACCAAACTATGGTGGGTCCCCGGACATAAGGGAGTTGAAGGTAACGAAAAAGCTGATGAACTAGCCAGAAAAGGTTCCGAAACCCCCTTCATTGGACCTGAACCCTTCTGTGCAATCCCCAAATCAGCCATAAATCTAGTCATAAAAAACTGGGAACAAAACAGATGTGTTTCATACTGGGGAAACATCCCAGGCCTAAGACAGGCCAAAAGAGCTATTCAGCCCTTCAAATCAGATGCCGACAAGATACTAAATCTTCGCAGGCACGATATCAAAAACTTAGTAGGCTACCTAACTGGTCATCACGGTCTGCGATATCACCTAAATAAAATGCGTCTAGTCGACTCACCGGAGTGCAGACTATGTCTAGAAGAAGACGAAACAGCCGAGCATATCATATGTGAATGCCCGGCTCTTTACGGTATGAGAAGAGAATCTTTCTTCAGGGAATTCTTAAGTCCCGAAGAATTGAGGAAATCTTCGGCTGAAAGTATTATCAGCTACATTAGGAAAGTAGAAGCGCTACTAACCTAAAAAGCATCTGACGGCAAGCACAATAGATCTTTTAGGTCGATGTGTATATTACTGCTTAGGCAGCTCAGAATTTAAAAAAAAAAAAAAAAAATCTGTCATACATTAAATAGCATTTTTGCCTTTTTCCATCAAATTCCTTTAAGTTTTATCATTTTCTTCCAATAAAGTGATTACTTTTTGCATACCATACCATTTCTTCATGTATTTCACTTTAAGTACTTTGACTTTGAATATTTCGCTTTTTTAACCAAATTTCTTTACTTTTGTTAATCTGTCATACATTTAATAGCCTTTTTGCCTTTTTCCATGAAATTCCTTTTAGTTTAATCATTTACTTCCAATAAAGTGATTACTTTTTGCATACCATACCATTTATTCATGTATTTCACTTTAAGTACTTAGACTTTGAATATTTCGATTTTTTAACCAAATTTCTTTACTTTTGTTAATCTGTCATACATTTAATAGCATTTTTGCCTTTTTCCATGAAATTCCTTTAAGTTTTATCATTTTCTTCCAATAAAGTGATTACTTTTTGCATACCGTACCATATATTCATATATTTCACTTTAAGTACTTTGACTTTGAATATTTCGCTTTTCTTAGCCAAATTTCTTTACTTTTGTTAATCTGTCATACATTTAATAGCATTTTTTTCCTTTTTCCATGAAATTCCTTTAAGTTTTATCATTTTCTTCCAATAAAGTGATTACTTTTTGCATACCATACCATTTATTCATGTATTTTACTTTAAGTACTTTGACTTTGAATATTTCGCTTTTTTAACCAAATTTCTTTACTTTTGTTAATCTGTCACACATTTAATAGCATTTTTGCCTTTTTCCATCAAATTCCTTTAAGTTTTATCATTTTCTTCCAATAAAGTGATTACTTTTTGCATACCATACCATTTATTCATGTATTTCACTTTAAGTACTTTGACTTTGAATATTTCGCTTTTCTTAATCAAATTTCTTTACTTTTGTTAATCTGTCATACATTTAATAGCAGTTTTGCCTTTTTTTCATCAAATTCCTTTAAGTTTTATCATTTTCTTCCAATAAAGTGATTACTTTTTGAATACCATACCATTTATTCATGTATTTCACTTTAAGTACTTTGACTTTGTATATTTCGCTTTTCTTAACCAAATTTATTTACTTTTGTTAATCTGTCATACATTTAACAGCATTTTTGCCTTTTTCCATTAAATTCCTTTAAGTTTTATCATTTTCTTCCAATAAAGTGATTACTTTTTGCATACCATACCATTTATTCATGTATTTCACTTTAAGTACTTCGACTTTGAATATTTCACTTTTTTAAACAAATTTCTTTACTTTTGTTAATCTGTCATACATTTAATAGCATTTTTGCCTTTTTCCATGAAATTCCTTTAAGTTTTATCATTTTCTTCCAATAAAGTGATTACTTTTTGCATAACATACCATTTATTCATGTATTTCACTTTAAGTACCTTGACTTTTAATATTTCGATTTTTTAACCAAATTTCTTTACTTTTGTTAATCGGTCATACATTTAATAGCATTTTTGCCCTTTTCCATCAAATTCCTTTAAGTTTTATCATTTTCTTCCAATAAAGTGATTACTTTTTGCATACCATACCATTTATTCATGTATTTCACTTTAAGTACTTTGACTTTGAATATTTCGCTTTTTTAACCAAATTTCTTTACTTTTGTTAATCTGTCACACATTTAATAGCATTTTTGCCTTTTTCCATCAAATTCCTTTAAGTTTTATCATTTTCTTCCAATAAAGTGATTACTTTTTGCATACCATACCATTTATTCATGTATTTCACTTTAAGTAATTTGACTTTGAATATTTCGCTTTTTTAACCAAATTTCTTTACTTTTGTTAATCTGTCATACATTTAATAGCATTTTTGCCTTTTTCCATCAAATTCCTTTTAGTTTTATCATTTTCTTCCAATAAAGTGATTACTTTTTGCATACCATACCATTTATTCATGTATTTCACTTTAAGTACTTTGGCTTTGAATATTTCGTTTTTTAACCAAATTTCTTTACATTTGTTAATCTGTCATACATTTAATAGCATTTTTGCCTTTTTCCATCAAATTCCTTTTAGTTTTATCATTTTCTTCCAATAAAGTGATTACTTTTTGCATACCATACCATTTATTCATGTATTTCTCTTTAAGTACTTTAACTTTGAATATTTCGCTTTTTTAACCAAATTTCTTTACTTTTGTTAATCTGTCATACATTTAATAGCATTTTTGCCTTTTTCCATCAAATTCCTTTTAGTTTTATCATTTTCTTCCAATAAAGTGATTACTTTTTGCATACCATACCATTTATTCATGTATTTCACTTTAAGTACTTTGACTTTGAATATTTCGCTTTTTTAACGAAATTTCTTTACTTATGTTAATCTGTCATACATTTAATAGCATTTTTGCCTTTTTCCATGAAATTCCTTTAAGTTTTATCATTTTCTTCCAATAAAGTGATTACTTTTTGCATACCATACCATTTATTCAAGATTTCACTTTAAGTACTTTGACTGTGAAAATTTCGCTTTTTTAACCAAATTTCTTTACTTTTGTTAATCTGTCACACATTTAATAGCATTTTTGCCTTTTTCCATCAAATTCCTTTAAGTTTTATCATTTTCTTCCAATAAAGTGATTACTTTTTGCATACCATACCATTTATTCATGTATTTCACTTTAAGTACTTTGACTTTGAATATTTCGCTTTTCTTAACCAAATTTCTTTACTTTTGTTAATCTGTCATACATTTAATAGCAGTTTTGCCTTTTTCCATCAAATTCCTTTAAGTTTTATCATTTTCTTCCAATAAAGTGATTACTTTTTGCTTACCATACCATTTATTCATGTATTTCACTTTAAGTACTTTGACTTTGAATATTTCGCTTTTCTTAACCAAATTTCTTTACTTTTGTTAATCTGTCATACATTTAATAGCATTTTTGCCTTTTTCCATCAAATTCCTTTAAGTTTTATCATTTTCTACCAATAAAGTGATTACTTTATGCATACCATACCATTTATTCATGTATTTCACTTTAAGTACCTTGACTTTTAATATTTCGCTTTTATTAACCAAATTTCTTTACTTTTATTAATTTGTCATATATTTAATAGCATTTTTGCCTTTTTCCATCAAATTCCTTTAAGTTTTATCATTTTCTTCCAATAAAGTGTTTACTTTTTGCAGACCATACCATTTACTCATTTATTTCACTTTAAGTACTTTGACTTTGAATATTTCGCTTTTTTAACCAAATTTCTTTACTTTTGTTAATCTGTCATACATTTAATAGCATTTTTGCCTTTTTCCATCAAATTCCTTTAAGTTTTATCACTTTCTTCCAATAAAGTGATTACTTTTTGCATACCATACCATTTATTCATGTATTTCACTTTAAGTACTTTGACTTTGAATATTTCGCTTTTTTAACCAAATTTCTTTACTTTTGTCAATATTTCATACAATTGATAGCATTTTTGCCTTTTTCGATCAAATTCCTTTATGTTTTATCATTTTCTTCCAATAAAGTGATTACTTTTTGCATACCATACCATTTCTTCATGTATTTCACTTTAAGTACTTTGACTTTGAATATTTCGCTTTTTTAACCAAATTTCTTTACTTTTGTTAATCTGTCATATATTTAATAGCATTTTTGCCTTTTTCCATCAAATTCCTTTAAGTTTTATCATTTTCTTCCAATAAAGTGATTACTTTTTGCATACCATACCATTTATTCATGTATTTCACTTTAAGTTCTTTGACTTTGAATATTTCGCTTTTTTAACCAAATTTCTTTACTTTTGTCAATATTTCATACAATTGATAGCATTTTTGCCTTTTTCGATCAAATTCCTTTAAGTTTTATCATTTTCTTCCAATAAAGTGATTACTTTTTGCATACCATACCATTTCTTCATGTATTTCACTTTAAGTACTTTGACTTTGAATATTTCGCTTTTCTTAACCAAATTTCTTTACTTTTGTTAATCTGTCATACATTTAATAACATTTTTACCTTTTCCCATCAAATTCCTTTAAGTTTTATCATTTTCTTCCAATAAAGTGATTACTTTTTGCATACCATACCATTTATTCATGTATTTCACTTTAAGTACTTTGACTTTGAATATTACGCTTTTTTAACCAAATTTCTTTACTTTTGTTAATCTGTCATACATTTAATAGCATTTTTGCCTTTTTCCATCAAATTCCTTTAAGTTTTATCATTTTCTTCCAATAAAGTGATTACTTTTTGCAAACCATACCATTTATTCATGTATTTCACTTTAAGTACTTTGACTTTGAATATTTCGCTTTTTTAACCAAATTTCTTAACTTTTGTCAATATTTCATACAATTGATAGCATTTTTGCCTTTTTCGATCAAATTCCTTTAAGTTTTATCATTTTCTTCCAATAAAGTGATTACTTTTTGCATACCATACCATTTCTTCATGTATTTCACTTTAAGTACTTTGACTTTGAATATTTCGCTTTTTTAACCAAATTTCTTTACTTTTGTTAATCTGTCATATATTTAATAGCATTTTTGCCTTTTTCCATCAAATTCCTTTAAGTTTTATCATTTTCTTACAATAAAGTGATTACATTTTTCATACCATACCATTTATTCATGTATTTCACTTTAAGTACCTTGACTTTTAATATTTCGATTTTTTAACCAAATTTCTTTACTTTTGTTAATCTGTCATACATTTAATAGCATTTTTGCCTTTTTCCATCAAATTCCTTTAAGTTTTATCATTTTCTTCCAATAAAGTGATTACTTTTTGCATACCATACCATTTATACATGTATTTTACTTTAAGTACTTTGACTTTGAATATTTCGCTTTTCTTAACCAAATTTCTTTACTTATGTTAATTTGTCATACATTTAATAGCATTTTTGCCTTTTTCCATCAAATTCCTTTAAGTTTTATCATTTTCTTCCAATAAAGTGATTACTTTTTGCAGACCATACCATTTATTCATGTATTTCACTTTAAGTACTTTGACTTTGAATATTTCGCTTTTTTAACCAAATTTCTTTACTTTTGTTAATCTTTCATACATTTAAAAGCATTTTTGCCTTTTTCCATGAAATTCCTTTAAGTTTTATCATTTTCTTCCAAGAAAGTGATTACTTTTTGCATACCATACCATTTATTCATGTATTTCACTTTAAGTACTTTGACTTTGAATATTTCGCTTTTTTAGCCAAATTTCTTTACTTTTGTTAATCTGTCATGCATTTAATAGCATTTTTGCCTTTTTTCATCAAATTCCTTTTAGTTTTATCATTTTCTTCCAATAAAGTGATTACTTTTTGCATACCAAACCATTAATTCATTTATTTCACTTTAAGTACTTTGACTTTGAATATTTCGCTTTTTTCACCAAATTTCTTTACTTTGTTAATCTTTCATACATTTGATAGCATTTTTGCCTTTTTCCATCAAATTCCTTTAAGTATTATCATTTGCTTCCAATAAAGTTATTACTTTTTGCATACCATACCATTTATTCATGTATTTCACTTTAAGTACTTTGACTTTGAATATTTCGCTTTTTTAACGAAATTTCTTTACTTATGTTAATCTGTCATACATTTAATAGAATTTTTGCCTTTTTCCATGAAATTCCTTTAAGTTTTATCATTTTCTTCCAATAAAGTGATTACTTTTTGCATACCATACCATTTATTCAAGATTTCACTTTAAGTATTTTGACTTTGAATATTTCGCTTTTTTAACCAAATTTCTTTACTTTTGTTAATCTGTCACACATTAAATAGCATTTTTGCCTTTTATCATCAAATTCCTTTAAGTTTTATCATTTTCTTCCAATAAAGTGATTACTTTTTGCATACCATACCATTTATTCATGTATTTCACTTTAAGTACTTTGACTTTGAATATTTCGCTTTTCTTAACCAAATATCTTTACTTTTGTTAATCTGTCATACATTTAATAGCAGTTTTGCCTTTTTCCATCAAATTCCTTCAAGTTTTATCATTTTCTTCCAATAAAGTGATTACTTTTTGCATACCATACCATTTATTCATGTATTTCACTTTAAGTACTTTGACTTTGAATATTACGCTTTTTTAACCAAATTTCTTTACTTTTGTTAATCTGTCATACATTTAATAGCATTTTTGCCTTTTTCCATCAAATTCCTTTAAGTTTTATCATTTTCTTCCAATAAAGTGATTACTTTTTGCAAACCATACCATTTATTCATGTATTTCACTTTAAGTACTTTGACTTTGAATATTTCGCTTTTTTAACCAAATTTCTTAACTTTTGTCAATATTTCATACAATTGATAGCATTTTTGCCTTTTTCGATCAAATTCCTTTAAGTTTTATCATTTTCTTCCAATAAAGTGATTACTTTTTGCATACCATACCATTTCTTCATGTATTTCACTTTAAGTACTTTGACTTTGAATATTTCGCTTTTTTAACCAAATTTCTTTACTTTTGTTAATCTGTCATATATTTAATAGCATTTTTGCCTTTTTCCATCAAATTCCTTTAAGTTTTATCATTTTCTTACAATAAAGTGATTACTTTTTTCATACCATACCATTTATTCATGTATTTCACTTTAAGTACCTTGACTTTTAATATTTCGATTTTTTAACCAAATTTCTTTACTTTTGTTAATCTGTCATACATTTAATAGCATTTTTGCCTTTTTCCATCAAATTCCTTTAAGTTTTATCATCTTCTTCCAATAAAGTGATTACTTTTTGCATACCATACCATTTATACATGTATTTCACTTTAAGTACTTTGACTTTGAATATTTCGCTTTTCTTAACCAAATTTCTTTACTTATGTTCTGCACCACTGGTTGTTGCCTTGACGTGGCGGTGTGGCTCAGTAGACTTGTGAGAGGATCGGTTTGCATCAATCATTCCGGTCATCACATAGTGAAGCGAAGAGCAACCAAATCCCAATCCCCAGTCCGTCGTAAATGTCGTATCCCTAATTATCCTCCCCTCTCCTGTAGCTAAGGTCACCGTGTGATTCCGCCGTGCGTAAGATCTGAATGGTTGGGAGCTCTAATCCCAACCGCTAACGGTAGAACTCCGGATAACGGATGCCCTCCGGTTTTAATTAATGCCTTATCCACGTAACGCGGAGCTCTGCGTGGACGGACCGTCTTTCTCGCGCTACTCGTGGGATCTCAACATGAACAATTTAAACATAAAACAAAAAAACATAAAAAAAAACACAAAAAACAAAACAGTACGTCCGGAAGGAAACCAAGCCAATCGTACTGAGGAGGAAAACTTTCTCTTCAGTGTGAGTGGGCTATTGGAATCCGGCACGGACAAGTCGGGATCTGAGGATGAAGCTGCGATCAGATTGAGGGAGGATGAACTCCTGAAAGACGATCGCAGGTTCCATCTCCAGTAAATTCGCAAGCGCGGAATCGGGCGAAGCGAACGCGACCAAGAGCGGGATTGCCGTCTCTGTGGCGTCGCGCGGGGTATGTGTGCTTCCGGTGGATTTGAGGGAGGGGTGTTTTGCTCCAGATCGTCAGACCCTACCGGTATCCAATAGGACCTGCGCATTGACCAAGTCAACGTCATCTGTTAACTCAAGGGATAAATCCCTTGCGGAAAAGATGGCGGAAGTGACAGTCTCTGCAATGGATACAGGCTTACATGCCTCGTGCGACGCCGCAGAGACGTTATCGGTCACCGCGACTCAATCCAGTGCCGCGGCGGGTGTCAAGTCATCACTGGCTGGCGACCCAAGGAAGCTTCTCCCTGCGGTTAAGTCGGGGGTGGAAACGACGCCGGCCATGGAACTGGATCTGAACGACTCGTTCGTCACCGTGGACTCAGCCAACACCACCGCCGAAACATGTCTCAACACGACAGTGAGACACATAAGAGGGGACGTAGACACGCTATCTTTAGCCTCGGGGCTAAGCGGTAAGAGCAGACGCAACGCGAGACGTGTAATCAGACGTAACAACCGACGACGCGAGTTAGCCAACGCTACTGCCTCTTTAAGTCTGCCCCCCCCCCATCGGTATCGCGCGCGTACGATATGACTATGGTCACTAATACTGGCAACCATGAGGTTAGATCGGCCGCTCTTGAGGGCAATCCGGGAGCATCGTCGGGACTACCCACGGTCGCGGAAGGTGGATCAGCTAGAGTGGCGGGCGATACCAAAAGGAAGCCAACAACTATCAGCAAAGGCAACCATGAGGCAAGATCGGCCGCTCCAGAGGGCGACCCTAAAGCACCGTTGGGAATATCCACGGCCGCTAAAGGAAGATCAGCTGGGGTGGCGGGCGACGCCAAAGGGAAACCTGTTAGCGCAAAAATAGTAGCTAACCAAGCGTCGAAACTGACCGTATCAGAGGGAGAGTCCAAGGAACCGATGGGATTACCCAAAGGAACCAAGGCAGTATCAGCTGAGATGGCGAGGTTTGACGTGAGGCAAGCTGGCCCTAGCGTGCCGACTACTGCGAGACCGCCGCAAGGTGCAGTTAAGCGGAGTCGGTTGGACATCAGCGGTTCTCCACAGTATACAGGACCAAAGAAGCGTACAAAATTCGCCGCTAAAATTCCTGCCTATGCGCAACACCTGCGTGTTGCGGTAATTGACGCAGCTAATCCTGATCTGCGGCTAAACGAGGAGCAATGGAGACTGGTGCACAACAATCTTTTGCTGTGCCTCAGCACCTCACTGGCAAACGACACCCAAAATGCTCCGACCTTTGGCAAGATGGTCTATTACAAGGGGTTCCGGGTTATGTCTTGCGACAACGACTGGACCTTCAGTGGCTCAAAGCCAGATCGCAAAAATGTCCAATATCTGGTCAGGCGCCGATCTTGCGCTTCTAGAGCACAAAGAACTTCCATCCGCTCCCAGGGGTAGGATGTTTATACCGGGCCCAGCCATCCCAAAGGAAAGGCTGTTGGAGATGCTCAAACGGCAAAACCCCGAATTTCCGTCTGATGACTGGGCTATAACAGAAATGTTTGAGCCATCTGTCAAAGGACAAAGCATCCGAATTTCACTAAACTACCAAACGTTGGTGAAATTCCAGACTTCAGGCTTCAAACTCAAGGTGGGGTTCAACTTAGTGGACGTCAGGGTAGGTGGTCAAAATGCACCCCGACCCAGTACTGCCAAATCTGATGAAGGTGCTACAACTAAACCTGCATCACAGTAGGGCGGCCAGCGCCAACCTACTTCTCCACCTAGCCAAGCACCAAGTCGACATTGCACTCCTTCAGGAACCCTGGATCTCAAACAGGGTAATTTGCGGACTAAAATCCGATGATTATAATATTTATTATAATAAAAGCACCAACGGCAATTGTCGTAGCTGCGTCATGGCTAGGAAAAGTATTAATGTAATTTTTCTACCCCAACTCAGCAACGATGACCTAGCAGCAGTCATGTGGGAAAGGAAAGATTCAAAGCCATTGATTCTCTCCTCTGCTTACATGCCATACAACTCGGATGATCCACCTCCTCCCATTGCTATCAAAGACCTCGTCCGACATAGCAAAGCGAGAGATTGGGACCTACTTATAGGATGCGACGCTAACGCTCATAACACCAGCGGGGCAGTAGTGATACAAATACTAGAGGTGAGTCCCTATTCCAATATATTATCAAACATAGCTTATTAATTCATAATCGGGGTAATGAACCCACTTTCATCACAAAAAATCGTAGGGAAGTCTTAGACCTAACACTTTCCTCTAACTCTGTCACCCTATCAGTCTCTGACTGGAGGGTATCAAACCAACCTAGCTTTTCAGATCACAGTATTATACAGTTCTCACTACTTGAAACGCTAGCTAACATCGCTCCGTTTCGCAATCCGAGAAAGACAAACTGGGACACCTTCATCTCCGCAGTCTCCGAGCACACCTTTAGCAGTGTCGCACGAAACCAATCAGATGTTGATAAAAATGTAAACGAACTCGTCTCGGTGTTTAAAATTGCTTTTTCAAAAGCGTGCCCACTAAGCAAAGGTACAAAAAAGAAAAAAAAACAAAGCCACTGGTGGTCTGGGGAACTGGCCAGACAACACAGAGTAACGAGAGAACTCTTCAAAATAGCAAAAAGATCAAACGCAGAAGCAGACTGGCACTCTTACAGAACCAGCCTCTGTAAATTCAAAAAAGAGACCAGAACGGCCAAAAGAAAGGCTTGGAAAGAATTCTGCAGTAGTATCGAAGATAACAATGAACCTGCCAGATTGAGAAAGATACTATCGAAAGAAGCAAGCAGCCCAGGTTTTCTCAAAAATTCAGCAAATGAATGGACGGAATCAACCGCTGATACCCTAAACCTTCTTTTAAACACACACTTTCCGAACTGCAAAACGGCAGAGGAAAGTGTCATCGTAAATATAAGTACAGACCACACAGAAGACAACATGAGTGACAACTCTCTGTCTCTCATTAATACGATATTGTGCAAGGAAAAAATTGCATGGGCCATTAATTCATTCAAGCCCCACAAATCAGCCGGCCCTGACGGTATAACCCCTATCATGCTACAAAAAAACTGCTAAGCTAATAATGCCAACACTACTCACTATCTTCCGTGCATGTT
The DNA here is from genome assembly GCA_932526625.1 of Rhingia campestris. Lineage (NCBI taxonomy): Eukaryota > Metazoa > Arthropoda > Insecta > Diptera > Syrphidae > Rhingia > Rhingia campestris. The sequence goes on from CAKOBI010000103.1 coordinate 40,345, forward strand.
TAAAACTAAACCACATACCACAAGCGTGGCGTGAAGTTAACGTCATATTCATACCGAAGGCAGGTAAATGCAGCCACACCGTAGCGAAGGATTTCAGACCCATAAGCCTGTCCTCCTTCCTACTGAAAACGATGGAACGATTACTCGACATCCATATACGCAGCAACCTGAATCCAGGTTACCTATCTGTAAGCCAACATGCCTATACAAAGGGTAAATCTGTGGAAACGGCTCTACACGAAGTGGTTCGCACAGTAGAAAACTCACTGCACTACAAAGATTATACGCTAGGCAGCCTTTCTAGATATAGAAGGAGCCTTCAACAACGTCACAACAGAAGCAATTGCTGAGGCACTTACCAAAGCTGGAATAGGTACGGTTTCTAGCAATTGGATTTTAACCATGCTCAATAACCGGATCATTTCGTCAACACTAGGCGATTATACCAAAAGGATCACAACGTCAAGAGGTACCCCCCAGGGAGGCGTACTATCCCCACTCCTCTGGCTATTAGTAGTCAACGAGGTACTCAAGAAGCTAGATATCACTGCAATAAAAACAGTGGCATACGCTGATGACGTAGTCCTCATGGCTTGCGGTAAATTCCCATCGACACTGAGCGAAATTATGCAAGGTAGTCTCAATATACTCAGCAAGTGGGCAAAGTCCTGCGGGCTGGGTGTAAATCCAAACAAAAACAGAACTGGTTCTCTTTACTAACAGGAGATCGATCCCAGCATTTCCGGTACCGTCTTTGGAAGATTCGACTCTCTCATTGTCAGCAAGCGCGAAATATCTGGGAGTGATACTCGATAGTAAACTGAACTGGAATCTAAACATTGAAGAAAGAGCAAAGAAAGCAAACATTGCCCTCTATAGCTGCAACAGAATCTGCGGCAAAAAATGGGGCCCATCCCCGAAGGTCACAAAATGGCTATACACAGCCATTGTCAGACCAATCCTAACATACGGCTGCTTGGTCTGGTGGAATGCTATGAAAAAAGCAAAACATACGACCAAGCTTACGAAAGTTCAAAGAACAGCATGCATACTCACGACAGGAGCCATGCGCACTAGCCCCACAGTAGGGTTAGAAACAATACTAAACATAACACCAATTGACTTACAAATCAATGACACAGCAGCAAAAAGCGCAGCAAGACTCAAAGAAACGGGCAATCTACTTACGAAGCCTTTTGGCCACAGCTCAATATTAAGCTCAATGGCATATGAGGATGTAGCATGTGACTACATGATCCCATATCACGACTTTAATATTGATTACTCCATCAGAATACCAAGTAGAGACGAATGGTCTTCAAACAATGTGTTATCTAACACAGAAATAGCAATCTACACCGACGGATCCAAAATGGAAGTCGGAGTGGGCTCTGGTGTCTACTCTGAAAAAATCGGGCTAGCTACATCCTTAAGATTAGCAAACTCGTGTAGTGTTTTCCAAGCTGAGATCCTGGCCATACTCGAAGCTGCCGAATCGGCTAGGGTATTTGACATATCACATGAGGATATCTCCATCTAGTCAAGCGGCCATAAAAGCTCTGGCATCCAATATAGTAAAATCACGGGTAGTTGGACGCTGCCGCGAAGAGCTGAAGGCTCTTTGTAACCAGAACAAAGTCCAAATTATCTGGGTGCCAGGACATAATGACATTTTAGGAAATGAGAAAGCAGACGAACTAGCCAGATTAGGAATCGTCCAGTTTGCATTTCCCTAGCTGATAAAAGAGTCAATCCCCCGCTAGCATCTAAAAAACTTGAATTAACTAAGCACACTCAAAAAGCAACCATAACAAGATGGCTAAATACAATAACTTGTACACACACTAAATCTCTCTGGCCAGAATTAAGTGGCAGCAAATCAAACAAGCTATTAGCTTTGAATAGAACTTCCATTTCCATAGCGGTGAGAGTGATAACAGGTCACAATCTGTTGGGTAAGCACTCTAATAAGATGAGACTGAGTGGTGCAAACCAACTCTGCAGGAAATGCAGCGACCCTGACGTCGAGGAAGATGTCCCACACCTGCTATGCCACTGCCCGGCGATCAGTGACAGTCGATTTAAAATTTTAGGCAACTTTTACTTCAATGACCTAAGTGACCTAAGGACTATCCCAATAACGCTGATAGTCCGTTTTTGTTGCAAATCAGGATGGAGCAACTACCTCTTTGAGGCTGAAGGAGCAACACAGACCAGCACTGCATAAGTATCACAAGCGAACTTAACCAGGTATCCTCTTTCTCTTTTTTTTCAGGACATTTTTCTTCGAAGGGTATCGCTATGGGCCCACGTAGGCCTATGCGTGTTTGACGACTCGCCCGAGCGTCAACAGCCCACCTAACCTAACCTAACCTTACTTATGTTAATTT
>CAKOBI010000103.1:42934-67747 GCA_932526625.1 Rhingia campestris
ATAGTTTCTCAATCTTCTTTAAATGGACTTTCTGTAAAAAGGGGTTGATGAAGGACTTTCAATTTTATTAATAGTTCGTAGATCGATATAACTAAGATCAGTTTTAAAAGAGTCAGAATCAAAGCTATCCGAACTACGAATTGTGTTGGTAGAAGCATCACATTTATTTACACTGGGTGCGTCTGAGTCGAACGCGACTACCCAGGTTCCATCACGTTCGTCTTCATGTTTCCCTTTTCGGACAATCTAATACGGTATGGTTTTCTGTACCACAGCGATAACAAAAAAGTTTGCTTACTGGTTCACGACAATTGATAAAAATATGTCCTGGCTGTTTGCCATTATAACAAATTACATGTGGAGCTAATGGCTTAGTATGTATATTTGAATTTTTTTGATTGCCAGGAGACATAGCGGAAATACTTTCAAAAGATTCACTATACGCCTCTGATGGTATTTCTTCAAAATATTCCATTTCATGTATATTTCGAACATTATTCATACGATTTTGAATAACGTATCGGGACTGCAACATCTTTTCTGTACGTCTGCATTCATCACGAAAATGTTCAAAAGATTCTATCCTCATGGGATATATAAAATTCATTAATCTTGTATTTATATTATTTCTTAAAATTTTAATTAAATCTTGCTCTCTAATCGGATCCCTAAGCTGACTTTTTAAATGAATAATTGCTTTAAAGAAGTCGTCAAAAGATTCGTTTGGCATTTGCCTTCGATCCATTATTTGCTTCAGAATCTCGAAATCGTTCTCGTAGCTCTTAAATTGCTTGAGCAGCGCCGCTCTAAGCATAGGCCAATCACCTCTTGGATTAAACCTAAGATGTGTCCAATACCAATCTTGAGCTGAACCTGATAATAGGTGATGGAAATTTCGAATAATCTCTGCCCATGGACAATTGTAATTATTCTTTAGAACCTCCACTCTAAACACAAAATCTTCTATCGACATCCCTTTTGTGCTATCGTCAAAACGGATGCCCCACCTATCCAACCCAAAACGTCGGCTATGCGGTCTATCAGCGAAATGATCATTTGGATATCTTCGAATACTATTTGCATTTGGATCGGAGTGATTGTTACTTAATTGTGCTTGAAAATGATTACCAAAATGGGAACTGGATGATAAATTGTTTGATCCTATTGAAAAGTTCTCATTCGATAAATTACGATTTGAATCACAACGAACAGGTTCTGGTTGAGAATTGATATTCATACCCTGTGGATTATTTTGAAATAACATATGTTTCATGCTGTGCTCAACATTATGTTTTATCAGATTAGGTATGTCTTTAAATAATGCATTTTGCATATCTTTTAAGCTAGCATCTACAATCTGTTTAATATGTGAGTGCAAATGACTAGTTGTTTGATTTTGTTGTGGCTGAGGGTTTGAGCGAACATCTACATTATCATGTGAAGGCCTGCATTCAATGTTGTTTACAATGGAAGCAGCGAAATCATGTGTCTCATCCGAGAAAAGAGACATAATTGGAAGAGAGGACATAGCGGTAGTTGTTGTAGTCACAGAACTAGTCATGACAGAAGTTGTTATGCCTCCAATAGGTGTCATAGCTGACGTCATTATATTTCCAATCATAGTTTGATTGTGTAATTGGTTTATACTCTTGTTTAGGACTAAGTCACTCTCTTGAGGAGGAGAATGACGTACAGGTTTATTGTTGCCTGCGAAAGACATGTTAATGGGTGTACCAATGTTATGATCTCTGTTCCGAGTTTGCATACTATGCCTGTGCGAATCGAAAGCAATGTTCCTCTTCTGTTTCGGAACAGCACCATTATTTGGTTTCTCACTCATTGTAAGTTATAGGTGAGTCAAGCGGAAAAAAATAGTTTGTTGATATTAAATTTTTATTAAGAGATTGAATTAGAATATGATTCTATATGTATAAGTTTGTGTGTGTAGATATGTAAATGGATATAAAAATTATTATGGATTGATTTCATGTAATGTTTTGTCGATGTTGGAGATATGCTGGTAATTTTTCTGAAGTGCACTGGCGTAACATAAAAAGATAAAAATGAAAAAGAAGAGGAAAGATATAAGACAGTTTTTTTTTTTCCAAAAATTAATTTGATGTATACAAAGGCATCTTTCTATGGCTAATTACATGATTTATTACATAAGCTGTAATTGTAACGTCTCATAGATGAACATCCTTATGTGTATGGATGTACGTCGTCGCTAAATTCGATGATGTTCTAGTGCAAAAGTGTTTTTTTTTTTTTTTTGAAAACCATAAAAATACTAGACTCCTAGAACATATCAGTCAATTAAAGGATCTTACGTACTTATAACAAATACATAACGTTTTGGAAAATATGATTTTTAAAAGTGCAGCCAGCTACGAGCGTCCGCAATAACACTCGTGTCGCAACATGAAAATTGGCGGTAAATGGCTGCAGTAAGAAAAGTTGCTTAGATTGGGGTGCAATGATTCCATCACAGGCCCCTAAAGTTGGGCGCCAAAATTGTAGCAATACGTAGGGGTAAGGATAGATTTAATTTACCAAATAGCAGGGGTTGGCACGCTTGCGGGGACCAGGCGATAAGCTCGACGGATGGGGGGGGGGGGGGGTTCTTTCTGCTATTGCTGCTGTTACTACAAAATAAATAATTTGTCAATGGCTAAACGTTATAAACTGGTCTAAACAAAATCTAAGAATGACCAATGACTTCAACATTACCAGACACATGTCCACATCGACAACTAACTTAATTCACCAAAACATGATTTAACTCTTAACCAAAGAGAAGATCAACACTGACGAAGAGAGATTCATTATAATATAACTCATTTATTACTGTCATTCTAATAGAATGATTAGTATAATAATAATTGGAAAGAACATTGTGATCAATGAAACTAAACGCAACTGAGGTTATCATGCGTACTTAAATACTAAAACTATTTATTTCAATTGAAAGAAATTTAACTTAGGATATTCAAATGTTTCAACGATATTCACAAATCGTGTGAACATAAATTGTTTTACACAAAACAAAAAATGTGTTCCAGCAATGTAAATAAGATTGATTAGGTAGGTATTAATATAACTTAATTTTAGGTAACTTAGGGTAGGTATTTCAATTAGGTTCTTTTGTATGTAAGATATTTTAAATATATAGGTATTTCAATGTAGAGGTTATAATTTGGGTATGTAGGTTAAATGCAGTTGTTTCAATTTAGGTATTTTAATCTAGGTATGTTAATTTTAGATGCTTCAATTTAGGCATGTAAATTAAATGTAGTTGTTTTAATATAGGTAATTTAAAAGTAGTAATTTCAATTAAGGTATTTTAAAATAATTCAGATTTTAACTGTAGGTATTTTATATGTAGTTGAGTTAATTTAGGTGTTTTAAAATGTAGTTGCCAAAAGAATATACTATATAAATAACTTACTTTGAACTCGTTGCTATTTTATGTACTTTGTCGATTATGTATTGTTTTATTGACTGCGTTTTGTGCGCACAAATCGTATGTTCTATTGCTGATTTTGATCTTTTGTTATGTTTGAATGGTTGTTGGTTTATGTGTGTGGCTGTGTGAATAAATATTATTAATGTATATGTATAAATAGTATTTTCGATTGGCATTACCTTTTCAATCTCTTACAAACTAACTTATATCTAATTACTCTAATTATGTACTAACTTATATCTATTAACAATAATTGCGAACAAACGAAGACAAAATTGGTTAAAATGCAGATGGCTTTTTCAAAAAAAAAATTATTAAATTAATATACAAAAATATATGTATCAGCATTTCGTAAAGCTGATATGCATGTCAAATCCGGGTAGAGAAGTAAGTCAGGAAAATTTCAAGCACGAAGCTTGGCGTGGCATACACACACGTGTGTAGAGGCAGGGTTATCTTGATTTTTCGCTTTATTCCTTGCAGATCCCGTTCGATTAAATTAATCTTCTTAAAGTGATCTTCTACACTATGTTCGCTTTATTTTGCGGTTTTTGATGGGGTATTTCCTTTTTTGCTGTATAGTGGAAAGTGATGATGGCAGGGTATTTTTACTTTCTGTTTTTTTTGAGCACTTAACAGTGGTGATTCCCACTATACAGATGAATTAGAGAACCGACGATCTGTGCAGTGTGTTCGGAGGAATTGTCGATTTAATACACGTATGGAAATTTAATCTGGAATCGCAATTCAAATGCTAATGATGGCCTTGATGACGCAGATCTCGATTTGGTGAAATACAAATCACTTGGAGATTTAAATTGGCTTTTTTTTTCTTAGAACTTTTTTCAACTTTTAACGCGAAGGTTTAAGCGATCACTTTTACTGCCAAAACAGAAAGAAAGAACGCATTCTCTTGCACATGTATATATATACATTCGTCGATCGCAAACATGTTGACATGATCGTTTCCTTCGTTGAGTGCATGGTTATAGTTCAGTGGCATGTTTGGCTGCTGGTAGCCATAGTTGTATAAATAAAATTTGATCGCCGTTTTATTTAAAAAAAAATTAAAAATAAAACAAAAAAAAATTTGATTCTTTAGATAAGGTGATACGCTACACCTAGTTAGATGTGTTCTGAAACATCTCATCGGGTATACCCTCCCTTTACTAAAGAACTCAGTCTTTAGCTCCATGGCTATCATGTCCCGGAATACAAATTTTAGATAGCCCCTGAAAGTTACCTATGCTACACTTAGATTCCTCCTATTACCTTTAGTATACCTCGCCATCGCACTAATAAATTTACCACGTCATCTCAATTGAAAGAGAGGATTCCAGTTTAATCCAAATAATACATATTTTATTTTTCATTATATGTGTACGTATGTACGGGGAAATTCGACGTTCTCTTTGTTATTCATGAGAAAAAAAAAACTTACAAACTAGGAGGTATATAAAAAAAATAGCAAATGCAAAAAAAACGTAATGAAAACAGAATAATTCACTAAAAACTATAATGGAATGATATTACGATCTTCCAGTTCATGACGATAAAGAGAAACTATTGAATTGTTCTATTCATAGAGCTAACTTTTAAAGAGAGTATATGAGGGATATTCGAATGTAGGGATAATCTAATTTAATAATATACATATATGTTAAGGTTTTTTTTTTTTCAAAGTAGGTATCTAAAACTCATAGATGTCAAATCGATCCCACTAATATTTTAAAATTGCCAAAGAGATTACAAAGTTATGACTATGACTTACGTTGATATTTGTCTGTAGGATTTATTACCACTTTTTAAATGTTTGTTTGTGTTGTTTCCCTTCTTTGACCTTGGTAACCGCTGACTGGGTTTGTGCGCACAAATCGTCGTCTGGTTGTATAGTTGTAGGTGAATTTTTATTGATGTTTTAAATATTAATCGTTAAACTGTTGGGATAAAAATGTAAGTAAATGCAATAGGACTTTGTAAAATCTTGAATGGCATTACCTGGATTTTGTTTAACTTAATTTAAAATAACCTTAAATTCAATTACAACTAATTCTACACACTACACTACGTCTCTATAGGGATTTTTCGTCCAAAACGGTCTGCGGAGTCCAGTAACTCTATTCCTGCTTTCCCGTCTCTATGAGATCGGCGACGATTGGGAAAGATGGTGATGCTGATCTCTCATAGAGCTTGCGCACTCCGTAATCACTTTGATGCTGGTTGATGGAAAGGTTTCACCAGGAGGGTAAACCGTGATTGAGATCACGTGTGTCGACACTGTACCCTTTATTGTACCGCCTTCCTGGATGTTGCAAATAATGTGGCTAGGCTTGGCAGCTGTTTGAAAACTTCCTTCGAATAGGAACGAGTTTAAGAGCTCGTGCGAGACAGATTATGTGACGCTCTAACACGAGGTATGCGCTGGCGAATCGACTATCGCTTGCGATAAGAACTTTTCTTCTTATCGTTTGTCTAAATATGCGAGGCAATTCGCAAAAGATTTTAACGGCCCTCGGCAATTGTTAAGTTTTTTTCTTTGCTGTAACAAAATAGCCAATTTCGGCTAGAAAAGTTGATTTGCAAATTTATGCATTTACACACACATTCGCATTTACAATTCTCACCTTTTTAATTGTTGATGGAAGACTTAATAAATGGCTCATACGACCTTAATAAAAAAAATGTAACCTGATTTACAGGGGGTTTAAATTTTCCTTGGGGTTTCACTGGCTTTAAAGACTTTTTAACAAAACAATTTGGCTTATCTCGCGTGGACTATTGCGCTCGCACATCACTGTTTTTACCAAAAGAGATCGATGGCGGATGCACGCTGCTATTTATTGACAATCTAAGTATGGATAGATGGCATTCGCTACTTAATAATGTATGGCGCTTTTATCGCATTTGGGTAATAAGCGCTTGTGCGCCATTACCGCAGAGATAATTTTGAAAACGGGCAATTAAATAAAATAATTAATAAAAATACGTCTGTACATATTTCTACAATTGTATGCAGTGTTACGCTACACATGAAAAAGAAAATGATAAATGAAAATGATTCAAAGTCAAAGTACTTAAAGTGAAATACATGAATAAATGGTATGGTATGCAAAAAGTAATCACTTTATTGGAAGAAAATGATAAAACTTAAAGGAATTTCATGGAAAAAGTCAAAAATGCTATTAAATTATGACAGATTAACAAAAGTAAAGAAATTTGTTTAAAAAAGCGAAATATTCAAAGTCAAAGTACTTAAAGTGAAATACATGAATAAATGGTATGGTATGCAAAAAGTAATCACTTTATTTGAAGAAAATGATAAAATTTAAAGGAATTTCATGGAAAAAGGCAAAAATGCTATTAAATGTATGACAGATTAACAAAAGTAAAGAAATTTGGTTAAGAAAAGCGAAATATTCAAAGTCAAAGTACTTAAAGTGTAATACATGAATAAATGGTATGGTATGCAAAAAGTAATCACTTTATTGGAAGAAAATGATAAAACTTAAAGGAATTTCATGGAAAAAGGCAAAAATGCTATTAAATGTATGACAGATTAACAAAAGTAAAGAAATTTGGTTAAAAAAGCGAAATATTCAAAGTCAAAGTACTTAAAGTGAAATACATGAATAAATGGTATGGTATGCAAAAAGTAATCACTTTATTGGAAGAAAATGATAAAACTTAAAGGAATTTCATGGAAAAAGGCAAAAATGCTATTAAATGTATGACAGATTAACAAAAGTAAAGAAATTTGGTTAAAAAAGCGAAATATTCAAAGTCAAATTACTTAAAGTGAAATACATGAATAAATGGTATGGTATGCCAAAAGTAATCACTTTATTGGAAGAAAATGATAAAACTTAAAGGAATTTAATGGAAAAAGGCAAAAATACTATTAAATGTATGACAGATTAACAAAAGTAAAGAAATTTGGTTAAGGAAAGCGAAATATTCAAAGTCAAAGTACTTAAAGTGATATACATGAATAAATGGTATGGTATGCAAAAAGTAATCACTTTATTGGAAGAAAATTATTAAACTTAAAGGAATTTCATGGAAAAAGGCAAAAATGCTATTAAATGTATGACAGATTAACAAAAGTAAAGAAATTTGGTTAAAAAAGCGAAATATTCAAAGTCAAAGTACTTAAAGTGAAATACATGAATAAATGGTATGGTATGCAAAAAGTAATCACTTTATTGGAAGAAAATGATAAAACTTAAAGGAATTTGATGGAAAAAGGCAAAAATGCTATTAAATGTATGACAGATTAACAAAAGTAAAGAAATTTGGTTAAGAAAAGCGAAATATTCAAAGTCAAAGTACTTAAAGTGAAATACATGAATAAATGGTATGGTATGCAAAAAGTAATCACTTTATTGGAAGAAAATGATAAAACTTAAAGGAATTTCATGGAAAAAGGCAAAATGCTATTAAATGTATGACAGATTAACAAAAGTAAAGAAATTTGGTTAAAAAAGCGAAATATTCAAAGTCAAAGTACTTAAAGTGAAATACATGAATAAATGGTATGGTATGCAAAAAGTAATCACTTTATTGGAAGAAAATGACAAAACTTAAAGGAATTTCATGGAAAAAGGCAAAAATGCTATTAAATGTATGACAGATTAACAAAAGTAAAGAAATTTGGGTAAAAAGCGAAATATTCAAAGTCAAAGTACTTAAAGTGAAATACATGAATAAATGGTATGGTATTCAAAAAGTAATCACTTTATTGGAAGAAAATGATAAAACTTAAAGGAATTTGATGGAAAAAGGCAAAAATGCTATTAAATGTATGACAGATTAACAAAAGTAAAGAAATTTGGTTAAGAAAAGCGAAATATTCAAAGTCAAAGTACTTAAAGTGGTATTCATGAATAAATGGTATGGTATGCAAAAAGTAATCACTTTATTGGAAGAAAATGATTAAACTAAAAGGAATTTCATGGAAAAAGGCAAAAATGCTATTAAATGTATGACAGATTAACAAAAGTAAAGAAATTTGGTTAAAAAAGCGAAATATTCAAAGTCAAAGTACTTAAAGTGAAATACATGAATAAATGGTATGGTATGCAAAAAGTAATCACTTTATTGGAAGAAAATGATAAAACTTAAAGGAATTTCATGGAAAAAGACAAAAATGCTATTTAATGTATGACAGATTAACAAAAGTAAAGAAATTTAGTTAAAATAGCGAAATATTCAAAGTCAAAGTACTTAAAGTGAAATACATGAATAAATGGTATGGTATGCAAAAAGTAATCACTTTATTGGAAGAAAATGATAAAACTTAAAGAAATTTTATGGCAAAAGGCAAAAATGGTATTAAATATATGCCAGATTAACAAAAGTAAAGAAATTTGGTTAAAAAAGCGAAATATTCAAAGTCAAAGTACTTAAAGTGAAATACATGAATAAATGGTATGGTATGCAAAAAGTAATCACTTTATTGGAAGAAAATGATAAAACTTAAAGGAATTTCATGGAAAAAGGCAAAAATGCTATTAAATGTATGACAGATTAACAAAAATAAAGAAATTTGGTTAAAAAAGCGAAATATTCAAAGTCAAAGTACTTAAAGTGAAATACATGAATAAATGGTATGGTATTCAAAAAGTAATCACTTTATTGGAAGAAAATGATAAAACTTAAAGGAATTTGATGGAAAAAGGCAAAAATGCTATTAAATGTATGACAGATTAACAAAAGTAAAGAAATTTGGTTAAGAAAAGCGAAATATTCAAAGTCAAAGTACTTTAAGTGGTATTCATGAATAAATAGTATGGTATGCAAAAAGTAATCACTTTATTGGAAGAAAATGATTAAACTAAAAGGAATTTCATGGAAAAAGGCAAAAATGCTATTAAATGTATGACAGATTAACAAAAGTAAAGAAATTTGGTTAAAAAAGCGAAATATTCAAAGTCAAAGTACTTAAAGTGAAATACATGAATAAATGGTATGGTATGCAAAAAGTAATCACTTTATTGGAAGAAAATGATAAAACTTAAAGGAATTTCATGGAAAAAGACAAAAATGCTATTTAATGTATGACAGATTAACAAAAGTAAAGAAATTTAGTTAAAATAGCGAAATATTCAAAGTCAAAGTACTTAAAGTGAAATACATGAATAAATGGTATGGTATGCAAAAAGTAATCACTTTATTGGAAGAAAATGATAAAACTTAAAGAAATTTTATGGAAAAGGGCAAAAATGGTATTAAATATATGCCAGATTAACAAAAGTAAAGAAATTTGGTTAAGAAAAGCGAAATATTCAAAGTCAAAGTACTTAAAGTGAAATACATGAATAAATGGTATGGTATGCAAAAAGTAATCACTTTATTGGAAGAAAATGATAAAACTTAAAGGAATTTCATGGAAGAAGGCAAAAATGCTATTAAATATATGACAGATTAACAAAAGTAAAGAAATTTGGTTAAAAAAGCGAAATATTCAAAGTCAAAGTACTTAAAGTGAAATACATGAATAAATGGTATGGTATGCAAAAATTAATCACTTTATTGGAAGAAACTGATAAAACTTAAAGGAATTTCGTGGAAAAGGCAAAAATGCTATTAAATGTATGACAGATTAACAAAAGTAAAGAAATTTGGTTAAAAAAGCGAAATATTCAAAGTCAAAGTACTTAAAGTCAAAGTACTTAAAGTGAAATACATGAATAAATGGTATGGTATGCAAAAAGTAATCACTTTATTGGAAGAAAATGATAAAACTTAAAGGAATTTCATGGAAAAGGCAAACATGCTATTAAATGTATGACAGATTAACAAAAGTAAAGAAATTTGGTTAAGAACAGCGAAATATTCAAAGTCAAATTGTAACGTATAACAAACAAACTTGGGGAAACTTACCATGTCAAATTCGATGCTCATTCGCATACCGTGAGATAAGGATACAGCCTGTACAAAAAAAATGTTTATAAGACCTAACTTTTGTATCCTACTTCCTCGTTTACCTTTTTTTTAGAAAAGAGAAACTCCTGAGAATTACTACCTACAACCAACAGACCCGACCGACTTTACCATCAGTAGGGTATCAGTAAAGATCCTAAAACCAAAGTCTATCTCTCAACCGCATCAATATCTTCCCCAAGTTCTCTCCATCCCGACATATTCCACCCCTAGAACCGACGTTTACAGACCCATCGGCCCATCCAGGCAGTAGTCGAGAGGTGTGTCCAACCGCGTTAATAACTGAAGGCCTGATAATTGCCATGCATAGCTCGTCGATGGGGGGGTCGTTGTTACTCGCGAAAGGACGGTGTTACCTTTTTTCAGGCCTAAGTCTCGGATGTCGTTCGACCGGATATATATTTCCATCACTTGAAGTGGTAGGACCCGAAATTTAGTTACCGATATCTTTTATTTTTATTTAAATACACACACTGATTGAAGGACATAGGTTGTCGTGTCCTCTGAGCTGTCTCTACCCACCCTTAATAGCATTTCCCAGAAATAGAAATTTCGAAGGAAATACTCCTACGCCATTGCGCAAGCTCAATACTAAAATTGCAACAGCCCTCAATTAAAAAGGGGAAAGTCTGTGACTCTACCTCATCACATTAGGAACTCTACTTTACCCCTTCACTTCCCTTACAACCACTTCCCAATTATCTCTTTAAACCACCATACTAATTTTGTTCAACTTGTTGTGAACATTCAACTGGTCTCAAAAGATCATTCATTTAATTTAAAAAAAAATTAATTTCTCTTCATGTACTCCTAGTCAGAACCCGTAATTGCAAAGGAAAAGTAAAATAAAAAAATAATTACGACCAATTAAGTTCATTTGTTTTTTTTTGTGTTTGTCTTTAAAGAAACATTAATTTTATTCTATTTTTATATCAGTAATAATTTCTTAAATTTAATGCATATTAATCAAAAAAAAATTCATAAAAAATCATCCCTATACATCTGTCAAGTTTATGTTCGCCTATCCGAAAGCGCCTTCATACAAAAAATTACTAGGCAAAATTATTTACTTCTTTATCTTAAATAGACCCTAGATAAACCAGTATTCATTCTTGATAACTTCAGGATAAAACTCCCCATGACACCCGATCAGTTTTTTTTTTTTTGATTATACTTCATATGGGCGTATATAAAAAAAGGCAATAATAAAATTTTATTTTTTTTTTTAAATATCACTTACCGGTGTTCCAGAATGTTGTGCACAGCATTTTGGTGATTAGGAAATTTGCTTATTGTCGATTTATGTAATCAATGATAGTTAGGCACTGAAGTGTATCATGAATAAAAACTATACAAAAAAAATCGATATCATAAGCACGCGACGGATGGGATGTTACACCTGGTTTGAAATACTTGATCTTACTTATCTACCTTACAATCTATCTACGTTGTTTACTTTTTTTTTGTTACGTTCAATTTTCTTTCCCTTCTGGTCAAGTATCTTTAGCACAGAATTCCATTTACTTTTAATCACTATCACTTTCTTTTCAACTTAAAAAAAAATATTTTTTTGTTCATCAATTTTCTTTGACTTAATTATTACTTGAATTTAATTTTTTTCTTGAATCTAAATTCTCTTACTCTCAAACTTCAATATTATTTTTTTTTCCAACAAGAATCAAATTACTTTCAATTCTTCTGTTCAGCTCTAATTATCTGACTTAATTAATTTCGTTTTGTGTTTAAATTCTGTTAATTTTTTTTCTCGTATTTCTAGCCAAACTAAACTATATTTTCCTTTCCTTTTATATTTCAGTTTCAGGTCTAGGTATATAGGTATGTCGATGTATGGGTACGTTAATTGTTTTTCGATTGTATAGATTTCCTTTCACTTTTAGATAATTTTGGTTTTGTTTTCGCACTTTTTTTATATTTTAGATTGTGGACGATTTCTGGATTCCTATCCGAATCCAGGCCTTATTTTCTTCGGCGCTTGTGCCACTCGGTGGTATGAAGAGCTCATGTGGCTCGAACGAATCCAGGTGTCCCTTCTTGGATTTAAAGATGGTACGGATTCAGATGAATCGAATGAATCGTAAATACCAAGATTTCGACCCGCGTTTGTCCCTCCGAGTTATTGATGCCCCAGCACTTATTCGTCAAGAGTCCTCACCAGATTGGGGATCGATACTCAAGAACACTTTGACCGAAAGGCCGCCTATCGATGGTGGAGATCTAACTGACCAAAGTAAAAATGGTTATACACCTGCACCCCTCATTAAATAAATTCCTATCTTACCAATTCTCGCCGAAAGGGATTTGTATGTTTTTTTTTTACTCTCAAGAATGGGTCCTCGCCCCCGATCTGTCACAACGATAAGTCGGAGAAACCTGCTCAAATTGTCTTCTCCTTTTTTTTTGTTTTTGCTCTAAAGAAAACAATTGAAACGTTAACGAAAGAACTTTTTATCGAAAGCGTGATGAGTTCTTACCAATTAATTTTTTTCACTTTATTTTCTTTGGAAGTCGTGACTGGGATTATTTCTTTTCTGCGTGGTCTCCAAATAAGGAAAATTCCGATGGAACGAACAAAAAATCCTTTTTGCAAGATTTTCTTCTTACGTATAATTTCGGGTTTGCACTTTTGACTATAACTTGAAGAATTTCTAATAAGAACTGCTTTGCTTGACGACTTGAGAGAAAAAGAAAGACGTTTCGATAATCAAGCCACGAGGATTCCAAGAAGAACTTCATTTTGCTAAACGGAATGTGTGGCTGAAACAGCTAATGCACATTTGGAACGGGACGGCTCGAAACATTCATATTTCGTTCCGGCTGTGCCATTAAAGCTCAAACACAAGAGATTTAAGTTGCAGGCACAAGTTTGTCAGATCAATTTCGATTAAATGCCGTGTAGGTTATTCTTTTTACTCGGACGTCTTGTAGGAGAATTTGTTCTCTTATTTCTGTCGGACAGTTTTGTTTCTCAACAGCAAGGTTCAAACAATAAACGTCTCAAGAAATAAACCAACTTTTTAGTTTTCGAAAACGTATCTAGTTTCTTTTTATGTATTTTTAAAAGAGGCAAAATTAGTTTTCGGACTCTTGACCTGGACAATTTTAATTTTTTTTATACAAATTAAACCAAATATTTTTGAATTAGGAGGACCATTTATGACACCGTTTCCTACACAACATATCCCTTTTGTAAAAAGATTTCCTGTTCAAAAGAGATATGACATGAAACGCTTGTTTTTGTGTTTGTTTTGATTTTTATAGGAAAGAGTCTCGTGCACAGCTGAGTGAGCCGGGCCATACTCTAACAAATTCGGATACTTTCATTCTTATTTTTTTAAATCTTTTGAATGGGTCACTGTTTTGTGACCCTTGGCGTCTACCACTTCGTATAAGTTATTTCCGATTGTTTTGCTAACGGTTACTCTTATACATTTTGGACATAGTTTGGCATTGAGGTGTTTAGCAGCATCACTCAAAACAAAATTACGTCTATACAACACATCACCTACCCGATATGACACCATTCTACTTCTCAAATTAGACGTTCGTTGGTAAGATTCATGAGTCCGTTCTAAAGCTGACTTTAAATACGTATGCAGCACATTCATTTTAGCAGTTTTAGGAAGCCAATCTATCTCAGAGTGATTCAACCCTCCCAGTCCACGCAACAGCTCATAATCCGCTCCATGCTCAATGATACGATGCCCGAATAGAGCTTCGTAAGGGGATATGCCAATTGCGGAATGCACCGAAGAGCGTAACGCACTACCTATTGATTGAGCGATTCACTCGTTCACTGGCATTCGCCTGGGGGAATATACAGCTGTCCGGTAATGAGTGATTCCGAAGGTTTTTATCATTTGTCCGAATTCATGACCTATAAACTGGCTGCCGTTGTCTGAGAGTATGCTTTCCGGCACTCCAAAAATAAAAAAGATATCTTCTTCTAAAAAGTTGATTACGGTTTGTGCGGTGGCTTCTCGAAGTGGTTTGATCAGGACAAATTTCGTCAACTGATCTAGAGCGATGACGATCTGGGTATTTCCGCTTTTTGATCTTGGGTAAGGGCCCAGAAAGTCAATATATATGTGTTGAAATGGCCTGTCCACGGAAAAAGATTTTCCCATTTCCGCCCTAAGTGTGGTGTTAGAAGCTTTACTCGTTTTGCAGATCTCACACTGTTCGATGAATAATTTGACCTGCGATGCCATATTTGGCCAAAAAAATTGTTGACGTAATTTATACAAAGTTTTTGTAATGCCCCCGTGTGAAGCTCTGGGTGGGCAATGAGCCAACGAAATCAAACCGTTTGTCAGCGCAACTGGAACCCAGAGTTTCCAGACTAAATCGTCTTGAAGTGGATTCCCTGTGCAATGCCTAACCCTCTTGTATACGAAACTGTCCGAAACTTGAAGATCAGGAAGCTGGTCTTTATTTTGTCCGATATGCTCGATGATTTGAAGATATTCTTCCGACTTGAAACTCGGATCCTTCAAATCAATATGCAGAACATCGGTGTGGGTCGTTGACATCGACTCCAGTGGAAATACCGTTGAATGCAGTGCCTCTACCTCATAAACTCGGGATAGAGCATCCGGTACTACATTCAAAGTACCCTTCCGGTGTTCGATGCCAAAATCGAACCCTTGTAGTTTGAGACTCCAGCGCGCTAACCTCCCTGTTGGATCTCGCAGACTCATCAGCCACTTCAGGCTCGAATGATCCGTTACTATCGTAAACCTATATCCTTCGACATAAGGTCGAAATTTCTGAATTCCCCGCACGGCTGCTAAGCATTCGCGCTCCGTAACTGAGTAGTTGCGCTGAGCCGTATTCAACTTTTGGGAAAAGTAGTAAATGGGACGCTCAACTCCATTTTCATCCTTTTGACATAGTACGCATCCGATGCCTGATGCTGATGCGTCACACAGAATTATGAATTCTTTTGTAAAGTCAGGGTTAATGAGAACTAGATCAGATGTTAAGGCCGCCTAACGCTTCTAACGCTTCTTTTCCGAAGTCAAACTTCTTGTTCTTCTTCAATGAGTCAGTCATAGGGGCCGCAAGGGTCGAAAAATTACCTACAAATGTGCGGTACCACCCTGCCATACCGAGAAATCTACGGACTTGTTTTGGAGTCTTCGGGACAGGGAAGTCAATAATAGCAGCGACTTTTGCAGGATCTGGTTTTAAACAGCCCTGCCCAACTACATAACCCAGGTATTGAAGTTCCCGGAAGCAGAACTTCGACTTCTCGACGTTTATCGTCAAGCCTGCCTCAAGTAACCTTTTCCCTATTATGCTAAGAATGAGCATATGTTCTTCGAAATTTCTAGATATGACTAGTAAATCGTCTAGGTAGACAAAAACTTGTTCCCGTAACTCCGAAGGTACCACAAGATTCATTAAATACGTTAAACTTTGAGCTGCGTTGGAAAGACCAAATGGCATCACTTTAAACTGGTAGAGCGGCCTACCAGGGACAGTGAAAGCTGTCTTCTCCTTTGAACCTTCCTCCAGCGGTATCTGCCAGTACGCATCTTTCAGATCCACACTCGAGATAAAGTGTGTCTCTGAAAGGCGGGCTAACAGTCCCTCTATATGCGCAATCGGGCTCGCATTCTTCTTTGTTACTTGGTTCACCTTCCGAAAGTCCAAGCACAGGCGGTTTTTTCCCGGTTTTCGTACAAGTACGACTGGAGAAGACCATGCGCTGGAACTTTCTTCGATGACCCCCAAAGCAAGCATACGATCCAATTCCTTATACACCAGGGCTTGAATCGCTGGAGAAATGGGATAATGACGTTGCTTTATGGGTGCCGCCTCTCCTGTGTCTATAACATGCTTTACCAAATGGGTCCTTCCTAAGCCTCTCGTCGTAAAAGACGGAAATCGTTCGATGATTTCACGAAGTGATTCGCGCTGGTCATCTTTCAAATCACACTCGACTGCACTTACTAACATGCAGAATCTGTCATTGTATAAAGATATTTCAGAGATTATGTGGGGAGCTAGTTTAAAAATTCTCCAGAAATCCACTCCCAAGTATAAACTCTGTGTCAGTGACGGTACGACTAACAAATCCATGACATGAGTTTTATCTTTGTACTGAATTTGTGCCGCTACTATACCGACTATAGATTGCTTCTTACCGTCTGCAGTGGAGAGAGAATAAGAAATTCTTTCAAATTTGATCTGATTTTGCTCTAGAAATTCCAGACCACCAGTTCCCAAACAGCTCGCAGTTGCCCCTGTATCGAGCAAACCGAGGAACTTCTTACCGAAAACTTCGACTGGCGCATAAGCACGTGGATCCTCCGTAGAACCATTTACGGAGGCGATGGCAGTAGCCAAGTAATTATAACGTACTTTCTTTTTCTTCATTCTTTTCCTCAAGTTTAAAACTTTTTCGGAGGTTGTCGGAAATGTCACTATTCTTTCTCGCGCCTCGTAGTACTCTTTAAGGCGTTGGTGAATCGGTTTATGGGAAAAATTAAGCTCTCCGTCTTTTGTAATTCTAAGGCTACCCTGTACTTCGTCCCTACATTTTGTCTTTTCGGGTGAACGTTGGAGAACGGTAACCTTAGATGGGTTTGTTTCTGACTTCGTTACTTTTCCGGGTATCCCGCTTTCGAGCACTTCCCCCCGGTCGAAGGATTGCTCGACAGTCGGTTTCCCGAACATCTATCACACTGTGGTGTTATAACATTATCACGACCACACCGAAAGCAAAATAGGTTCCGTTTTGGATTTTCACATTCTCGAAATGTATGTCCCTCTCCTTTTCAATTCCAACATTTAAGTATATTAGCTTCCCTTTGGTAGGCCTCAACTTGTGCAGGAATGGCAAGGTCACCTTCAGAAAAAATTTCTAACTCACTAACCTGACGCCGTGCAGGCCAACAAGCACGCGGATTGTTCTTTAAGAACATCCAGTACCATGTTTCCACCCGACCACTAACAAAATGGTGAAAATTCTGCACTACTTCAACCCACGAAACATTATAACTGTCTTTAACCGGTTCAAGGCGAAACAGAAAATCATCTATGGACATATTTTTATGATCAAATTTTATTCCCCACTTATGATAATGGTGTAACCGTGATGTTGCAATTGATAGGGACGGTGCTGGATTAGTCTGACTCGATGTCATAGGTGAAGTATTTAAGTTCATATTGCTTGATTGAGCTAAAAAGTTATCAACGTTGGAACCGCGAGCCATGTCGACCGGATGAACACCTTGCTCGTTCGCTGGAGGAATATTTGAAGCATAATTAGTAACATCAACATTACGTTCCGGCAGACGATAATCAGTGTTTTGAACAACTGGCGTGGTCGTATTGTATAAAACACGAGTTCCTTGCGTATTTGGAATTGGAGCTGGAGTAACACTAGCAAGAGTTTCTCTCACTATAACTCTTACTTGTCCTAATAATTCAGCATGACTGCGTTCTAACTCAGCCCGTATGAACCGTTGGTCTTCAGTTCGTTTGAGACCTACTGTAGCTGTAACTACTACAAGTATAAACTCTGTGTCAGTGACGGTACGACTAACAAATCCATGACATGAGTTTTATCTTTGTACTGAATTTGTGCCGCTACTATACCGACTATAGATTGCTTCTTACCGTCTGCAGTGGAGAGAGAATAAGAAATTCTTTCAAATTTGATCTGATTTTGCTCTAGAAATTCCAGACCACCAGTTCCCAAACAGCTCGCAGTTGCCCCTGTATCGAGCAAACCGAGGAACTTCTTACCGAAAACTTCGACTGGCGCATAAGCACGTGGATCCTCCGTAGAACCATTTACGGAGGCGATGGCAGTAGCCAAGTAATTATAACGTACTTTCTTTTTCTTCATTCTTTTCCTCAAGTTTAAAACTTTTTCGGAGGTTGTCGGAAATGTCACTATTCTTTCTCGCGCCTCGTAGTACTCTTTAAGGCGTTGGTGAATCGGTTTATGGGAAAAATTAAGCTCTCCGTCTTTTGTAATTCTAAGGCTACCCTGTACTTCGTCCCTACATTTTGTCTTTTCGGGTGAACGTTGGAGAACGGTAACCTTAGATGGGTTTGTTTCTGACTTCGTTACTTTTCCGGGTATCCCGCTTTCGAGCACTTCCCCCCGGTCGAAGGATTGCTCGACAGTCGGTTTCCCGAACATCTATCACACTGTGGTGTTATAACATTATCACGACCACACCGAAAGCAAAATAGGTTCCGTTTTGGATTTTCACATTCTCGAAATGTATGTCCCTCTCCTTTTCAATTCCAACATTTAAGTATATTAGCTTCCCTTTGGTAGGCCTCAACTTGTGCAGGAATGGCAAGGTCACCTTCAGAAAAAATTTCTAACTCACTAACCTGACGCCGTGCAGGCTGGTTGGATACTTGGTTAATTGGATACTTAGTTTTGACTGGTTCATTTCCGTTTAAGAACTTTTCAATAGTACGGCACACGTAGACCATCTCTGGTAGGCTGTGGGTACCGAATGTTACTAGTAACTCTCCCATCCTTCGCCGTACGTTCTGTTTAATAAGTTCGATGATCTCTTTCACAGGTTTCGGAACCCGCATTCTCGAGTTGAACTTTATAAGATCATCGTAAAAATCATCGAAACTCTCATTCGGCATTTGCTTCCGATCGATCATTTTTCGACATAACTCACTATCTGTCTCCAAACTCCTATATTGCTCGATAAGAGCTAAGCGTAATGTTGACCAACAAGCACGCGGATTGTTCTTTAAGAACATCCAGTACCATGTTTCCACCCGACCACTAACAAAATGGTGAAAATTCTGCACTACTTCAACCCACGAAACATTATAACTGTCTTTAACCGGTTCAAGGCGAAACAGAAAATCATCTATGGACATATTTTTATGATCAAATTTTATTCCCCACTTATGATAATGGTGTAACCGTGATGTTGCAGTTGATAGGGACGGTGCTGGATTAGTCTGACTCGATGTCATAGGTGAAGTATTTAAGTTCATATTGCTTGATTGAGCTAAAAAGTTATCAACGTTGGAACCGCGAGCCATGTCGACCGGATGAACACCTTGCTCGTTCGCTGGAGGAATATTTGAAGCATAATTAGTAACATCAACATTACGTTCCGGCAGACGATAATCAGTGTTTTGAACAACTGGCGTGGTCGTATTGTATAAAACACGAGTTCCTTGCGTATTTGGAATTGGAGCTGGAGTAACACTAGCAAGAGTTTCTCTCACTATAACTCTTACTTGTCCTAATAATTCAGCATGACTGCGTTCTAACTCAGCCCGTATGAACCGTTGGTCTTCAGTTCGTTTGAGACCTACTGTAGCTGTAACTACGTCATGTATATATGCTTCAAAATGTTCGGCTTCTTTAGAAGTATTACCATTTTTCGGACTAGAAGAAGTTCTATTGTTAACGTTAGGTTGCTCACCTGGCCCGTCATTGCCACTCGCTTCATTAAGCCGTGATCCTGTCGGCAAAGGTTCGTTCGCCAGACTGTCGTTATTTGAAGGGGATCGCTGCCTAACATTCCCTCCTTTTTCTCGGGAACTTTGTCTACCTCTCCCTCTAGTCATATTACCAAGAAATAATATTTTTTCTTTTCTTGATAAAATAGTCTGCTTCTTTTCTTACAAAAAAAAATTCTAAAAATCACTTATACCTATTATGCCTATCGGAATTCTAATAATAAAAAAAAAAACATTTCTTAAAAAAAATTAAAAACTTATATTTCAAAAAAAAATGTTTTAACCAAACTAACCTTCGAAATTATCTCTTGACTTATATCATCAACGAATCTGGGAAGTGAATACAAAGGTGTGAAGGGGTCCCAAAAAAATTATTTGGTTCCTCAATCCTCTTCTTTAAAAGAGAAATAAAGTTCCAAAAGCAAAAGAAAATATATAAACGTATTTTTAACTCTAAGTATGCATGTGAGTCGTCAAAAAAAAAACTCACCCCAAAAACATTTTTTTCTCTATCGAAACAACTGGTGAAGCCGGGAACTATCTATGACCTTAGCCTACCGGATAACGTAAAGAGTTCGGTGTTCGTAGGATGAAACTGCAAAATTGTTAGCTTTTCTTAATTCTTGTTGATGTGGTTATCTTGATGAAATATTTTCCCTGACGATGAAGTTACAAGCTCCCGCAGCCGTCGTAAACCAGGTTCTCATCCTTAATCTACCGGACAAAAGCCATGATCTCCTCCACCAAAAAAAAGAAAAATACCCTCAAAACTACATTCCTATAAAACTTGTGTATAATCAGAGCTATCAGCTACTCAAGAATTAAAAATCTAAGTACGGACTCTAAGAAACGAAAGATGTTGGTGTTGAACATAATGGCCCCCATTACCTTGCAACGGACAGGGGAAAAAAAAAACTCTAACCCCTCGGACACGGTCACTGCCTATTATGTCACGATGAAATTACACCCAGAAGCAACTTCCATCATCAACAAAAAAAAAAGCGTGTTCATTTTCTCAATCGACCCTAAAAAATAAATAAAATAAATATCGGTCACTTAATTCGGGCCCCACGTTGGGCGCCATCTGTAACGTATAACAAACAAACTTGGGGAAACTTACCATGTCAAATTCTATGCTCATTCGCATACCGTGAGATAAGGATACAGCCTGTACAAAAAAAATGTTTATAAGACCTAACTTTTGTATCCTACTTCCTCGTTCACCTTTTTTTTAGAAAAGAGAAACTCCTGAGAATAACTACCTACAACCAACAGACCCGACCGACTTTACCATCAGTAGGGTATCAGTAAAGATCCTAAAACCAAAGTCTATCTCTCAACCGCATCAATATCTTCCCCAAGTTCTCTCCATCCCGACATATTCCACCCTTAGAACCGACGTTTACAGACCCATCGGCCCATCCAGGCAGTAGTCGAGAGGTGTGTCCAACCGCGTTAATAACTGAAGGCCTGATAATTGCCATGCATAGCTCGTCGATGGGGGGGTCGTTGTTACTCGCGAAAGGACGGTGTTACCTTTTTTCAGGCCTAAGTCTCGGATGTCGTTCGACCGGATATATATTTCCATCACTTGGAGTGGTAGGACCCGAAATTTAGTTACCGATATCTTTTATTTTTATTTTAATACACACACTGATTGAAGGACATAGGTTGTCGTGTCCTCTGAGCTGTCTCTACCCACCCTTAATAGCATTTCCCAGAAATAGAAATTTCGAAGGAAATACTCCTACGCCATTGCGCAAGCTCAATACTAAAATTGCAACAGCCCTCAATTAAAAAGGGGAAAGTCTGTGACTCCCCCTCATCACATTAGGAACTCTACTTTACCCCTTCACTTCCCTTACATCCACTTCCCAATTATCTCTTTAAACCTCCATACTAATTTTGTTCAACTTGTTGTGAACATTCAACTGGTCTCAAAAGATCATTCATTTAATTTAAAAAAAAAATAATTTCTCTTCATGTACTCCTAGTCAGAACCCGTAATTGCAAAGGAAAAGTAAAATAAAAAAATAATTACGACCAATTAAGTTCATTTGTTTATACCCTATCCCATAGGGGGGTATATTAGTTTTGATACATAGTTTGTAACATAGAGAAATAATTTAGCTACATATACCTCAAAGTATATGGATCGACTCAGAATCGATAGCTGAGTCGATTTAGCCATGTCTGTCCGTCCGTCCGTCCGTACGTCACCAGTTTTTGGGCCTTAAATTTTGAGCTAGAAAGATGAAATTTGGTACACGAACTCCTTGTTGCTCCCAGCAGAACAAGTGTAAAAATTTTTGAAATCCGCCCACTGCCACGCCCCCTTTTTAGAAAAACGTATTTTTTGGCCAAACCATAAGGAATTTTGAAAAACTTTCTGAACAACATATTTAGACAATCTGAATATCTGTATTTCGTTCATACAAAGTTTTTTGCCACGCCCACTTTTTGGGGGCGTTTTTAATTAAAAACGTTTTTCGGTAAAATTTTAAAATTTTCGTAAAAACTTTTGATGCAGAATCATTAGTAATATAAATATGAACATTTCGTCCATAGACCATTTTAACCCACCCCCACTTTTTGGGGGCGTTTTTATATAAAAACCATTTTTATACACTACCCCATAACATATGCAGGAGAAAACCTTGTCTTTTGTAGAACCGCAAAATTGTCTTGTAAGCAGTCCGAAGAACTTGTTGTCACTATATCATTTTTTCTATTTTATCCACATCGTGTTTTTAGCCATGCCCCTTTTTTGGGGATTTTAGTTTTATCCCCTTTTTTGGGGATTTTAGTTTTATGGATAGGATGGGATAGGGTATTCAACGATCCGCACAGCGGATTGTAGCCTTCTCATATGTTTTTTTTTGTGTTTGTCTTTAAAGAAACATTAATTTTATTCTATTTTTATATCAGTAATAATTTCTTAAATTTAATGCATATTAATCAAAAAAAAAATCATTAAAAATCATCCCTATACATCTGTCAAGTTTATGTTCGCCTATCCGAAAGCGCCTTCATACAAAAAATTACTAGGCAAAATTATTTACTTCTTTATCTTAAATAGACCCTTGATAAACCAGTATTCATTCTTGATAACTTCAGGATAAAACTCCCATGACACCCGATCAGGTTTTTTTTTTTTTTGATTATACTTCATATGGGCGTATATAAAAAAAGGCAATAATAAAATTTTATTTTTTTTTTTAAATATCACTTACCGGTGTTCCAGAATGTTGTGCACAGCATTTTGGTGATTAGGAAATTTGCTTATTGTCGATTTATGTAATCAATGATAGTTAGGCACTGAAGTGTGTCATGAATAAAAACTATACAAAAAAAAATCTATAACATAAGCACGCGACGGATGAGATTTTACACCTGGTTTGAAATACTTGATCTTACTTATCTACCTTACAATCTATCTACGTTGTTTACTTTTTTATACCCTATCCCATAGGGGTATATTAGTTTTGATACTTAGTTTGTAACATAGAGAAATAATTTAGCTACATATACCTCAAAGTATATGGATCGACTCAGAATCGCTAGCTGAGTCGAATTAGCCATGTCTGTCTGTCCGTCCGTCCGTCCGTCCGTCTGTACGTCACCGATTTTTAGGCCTTAAATTTTGAGCTAGGATAATGAAATTTGGTATATAGGATCCTCGTCTCTGCCTACAGAACAAGTGTAAAAATTTTTGAAATCCGCGAACTGCCACGCCCCCTTTTAAGAAAAACTCAGTTTTTGACCAAACCGTAAGGAATTTTAAAAAAGTTTCTGAACAACATATTTAGACAATATTAATATCTATATTTCGTCCATATAAAGTTTTTTGCCACGCCCACTTTTTGGGGCGTTTTCAATTAAAAACTGTTTTCGGTCAAATTTTAAATTTTTCGAAAAAAATTTTGATGCAGAATCATTAACATTATTAATATGAACATTTCGTCTATATACCATTTTAACCCACGCCCACTTTTTGGGGGCGTTTTTATATAAAAACCATTTTTTATACCCTACCCCATAACATATGCAGCAGAAAACATTGTCTTTTGTAGAACCGTAAAAGTTTTTTATAAGCAGTCTGAAGAATTTGTTGTCACCATGTCATTTTCTTTATTTTATACACATCGTGTTTTTAGCCATGTCCACTTTTTGGGGATTTTAGTTTTACAGATAGGATTGGATAGGGTATTTAACGATCCACACAGTGGATTGTAGCCTTCTCATATGTTTTTTGTTACGTTCAATTTTCTTTTCCTTCTGGTCAAGTATCTTTAGCACAGAATTCCATTTACTTTTAATCACTATCACTTTCTTTTCAACTTAAAAAAAAATATTTTTTTGTTCATCAATTTTCTTGGACTTAATTATTACTTGAATTTAATTTTTTTCTTGAATCTAAATTCTCTTACTCTCAAACTTCAATATTATTTTTTTTTCCAACAAGAATCAAATTACTTTCAATTCTTCTGTTCAGCTCTAATTATCTGACTTAATTAATTTCGTTTTGTGTTTAAATTCTGTTAATTTTTTTTTCTCGTATTTCTAGCCAAACTAAACTATATTTTCCTTTCCTTTTATATTTCAGTTTCAGGTCTAGGTATATAGGTATGTCGATGTATGGGTACGTTTATTGTTTTTCGATTGTATAGATTTCCTTTCACTTTTAGATAATTTTGGTTTTGTTTTCGCACTTTTTTTATATTTTAGATTGTGGACGATTTCTGGATTCCTATCCGAATCCAGGCCTTATTTTCTTCGGCGCTTGTGCCACTCGGTGGTATGAAGAGCTCATGTGGCTCGAACGAATCCAGGTGTCCCTTCTTGGATTTAAGATGGTACGGATTCAGATGAATCGAATGAATCGTAAATACCAAGATTTCGACCCCGCGTTTGTCCCT